>WNNJ02003444.1:0-57282 GCA_012934845.2 Pomphorhynchus laevis | reverse complement strand
TATATATATATATATATATATATATATATATATATATATATATATATATATATATATATATATATATATATATATGTTTTCCTCATGAAGAGGCATAAACACCAGGCAGCATTCTATATATTGTATTGTATTTCGGCGTAAAAGCCTTCTTCAGAGTTGTATTTACTTTAGATCTCAAACTTTTTTAAGGTTTAAATTCATATATATAACGGTGCTGCTTGATAGACTAGACTTCGATTCATGACTTTCAGTAACAATGTAGCTTCTAGACAATCACTTTGGCATCGAAATTATGAGTACCCGGCAACACTCATCAGTAGAATGAAGTACCCATTGATCGCTTCGGTTGGCTGTGGAACATTGTGAATGAAGACGTTTCCGACAATTTGCTTAATTGACTGAGGCTTACGCTCTTTACCAGATCGAATTGATGTGCGGACCATCCTTAAACACAAGGCATAAGTTGTTGCTGAATTGTCGCTGCACTCATTGGATCCTTAATGGATACGGAATGTATAGTGGTGGTGCACGGATGTGCTGAGTAAACATTGGTCCAGGATTTATTATGAAATTCGGCATTTATATAAAATGGTGTTGTTTTATAGACTGGACTTCGATTCACGAATTTAAGTTACCATGACACCTCTAGACGATCACTTTAGCATCGAAATGATCAGTACCCGGCAACACTCATCAGTAGAATGAAGTACTCACTGGCCGTTTCGGTTGCCTGTGTGATATTGTGAATGAAGACGTTTCCGACATTATGCTTAATTGACTGAGGCTTACGCTATTTACCAGATCGAATTACTGTGCGACCATCCTTAAACACTAGGCAGAAGTTGTTGCTGAATTGTCGCTGCACTAATTGGATCCTTAATGGATACGGAATGTATAATGGTGGTGCACGAATGTGCTGAGTAGACAATGGTCCAGGATTTATTATGAAATTCGGCATTTATATAAAAATAATGACTGAAAGTCGTGAATCAAAGTCCAGTCTAACAAGCAACACCATTTTCTATAAATGCCATATTTCGTAAAAAAATCCTGGACCGTTGTCTACTCAGCACATCCGTGCACCATCATTATACATGCCGTTTCCATTAAAAATCCAACGAGTTCAGCGACAATTCAGCAACAACCTCTGCCTAGTGTTTAAGGATGGCAAAAGATATAATTGCTGTCGTTGCTAGTTTTCTCACAAGATTCCGTTATAGGATAATACATTTTTATAATTTGATGGTATGATGTGTTACACTGTTTATGGCAACATCTACGATTCTGAAATTAAAGCTTATTAGCTTTCGGATCACAGTGGAACACCATACTATCAAATTATACATAAAGTCAGCATTAAGCCCATTTATCAGAAATGCCAGTGTGGTACCAGATTTTTTGTAGTTTCGAAAATTGGTTATAAATTAAAAAGAAAATTTTATAATGCTTGATTATCGACGATACGTGAGTTACTCACCCCATCTCGTCTCTGTACTAATACTATGAATGTATAGAAACTTTCTGGTTATTTACTACTTTTAATAGTATTATGTCAATGAGCAATTGTTTTAATTCATAATTGTTGTATCGTTTGTCTGACCCTTTAATTCGTTCACAAATACCCGATTCACTTTCCCTTTGTTTGTAAATTATTTTTCTTCGTTACTCGCAGAGTTTTATACCAGATTATTGTTAAGAATCAATATTCGGTAAGTTAGCTGAATGAAAAGTTATCGACGCAATAACTGTTTCTTAATTATAGAGTGAACTGCTTATTGGCGAACCATCACCGAGAACTAAAACTCTATAATTTTATTTTAATATTGCGGCTGTTCGTGCGGCCCCTTTCAATTGTAATCAGTTAAACAATAAGAAAAAGATACTTTTATCTAAAGATAACAATTCTTGTTGTTTAATTGATTACAATTGAAAGGGGCCGCAGGAACAGCTGCAATATTTAAACAAAATTCAATAATTCTAATTCTCGGTGATGATTCGTCAAAAAAAAACAAATTATGTTGACCGAATACGATATTATTCGATATAGAGTGAATATTAAAGATCACAAAAACTTTTTATAATCACATGATTCCATTTTATCGTTTATTTATTATCATTAATAGCTATATTTTTAGGGTTATAACCAAAAAGTTGTCTGAGAAGAGGAACATTTCATACGCTGTATAAGTTTTCTGACTTGACAAGAAAAATTGGAATAGCATTAGCCGGATGCAAAGGGCCTATTTGCAGATAACCCTTATTGAACAAACTTGCTAATAACTTAATTAGAAAACAAATATTATTAATAGCTTAAGATACTTCACGGTTTTTAGTACTTTTTTTATAACGTAGATAGTCATGCAATTAATTTATTAGAAATTACTTTAATAACAGAACAAAAAGTTAATTACTTTAATTATTGAACACACAATAGTCAAAAAGGGTTTAGAAGCAATACAATTATTGTATAAAGGCTATGAGTATCGATCAACTAATTACATAACAAAACTTACAACTACAGTCAACAAGCAACCAAAACAAAATATATCACTGAATGGTAATGTTGCGGTTGGACGACGGAGGAGGAAATTAATCAGGAGGAAGACAAGCAACAGTCGAACAACCAGTATGCCAGACCGACAAACGTGGTGAATGCCCCACTAGTCATTTAGTTTTTTCAATAACGCCGAAGGGCGCGTTACGCAAACATGGTACTGGCATGAATTGTCAAGGCGCTGGTCAGCCCCGTCTGTATCAAATTGGTTCGGTGCTAGTGTTCAACAAAGCCACACAGACTGCGAGATTAAAGGTTCGGATGTTAGTTTGGGCTCAACGTATTCGAGCCATGATCAATTAATGCGTAAAAACGTGCATAAGGTACGAAAAATATCACGCGCTGCTTGTTCGACAATAGCAATGCACCTCTCTATGTTATTGTCGGCAATTAACATAAAGAGACGCCAGCAACGAGCATGCATGGATTTCCATGCTTTCCTTTCCGAAGATGGTACTTCGGGTTCCTCCATCGACAGAGGGCAATCAGGAGAACAGTTTTGCTCAAAGAAGCCTGTATATCTTTCAACGGTATTAGCTCTCGGTGCCCTGCGCGCCACCAAGACTCTAATAGGACCAGAAAACCGTAAGTACTTAATCAAGAGTCGGAGTGGCTAAGCAAGAGAGTAACAGATAAATTGGAATGTGGAGATGTGAGAGGTGCCATTAGACTTGTGAGCAGCGAGGAGTCTTTTGTGAAGCCCTCAAAAGAGACGAAGCAAATTCTACAGGACAAGCACTTACCTAAGCCATCAAGAAGTCAAAAGCGGCGAGTCTTCTGTGATAGCGGGCTGAGAGATGTTTTAGGATACAATACTATATCTTCTGTTGATCTGACAACAGCAGAAGACGTGCAGAATGGCGTAATCTCTACAGGCAAAGGCAACCGCAATGTTACCGTAACAGACGAGTCAATTATTCATGCCATCAGATATTTCCCAAGTACATCTATGGACGGACCAGATGGGCTAACATTCCTACATCTCAAAGACCTAACGGGCCCATCGGCTAAAATTTTCGATGGCAAATATTGCATTATATCCGTTCATTCACCAACTCCTACTATTCGGGAAATTTCCTGAACCAATCAGGTTTATCTTTTTTGAGCCCGTTTAGTCGCTCTACGTAAGAAGGCAAGGCAGCATTCGACCCATAGCTATCGAATGCTCGCTTCGTCGACTTGCGGGTAAACATGCTGCTCGTCAATTAGTTGACCTATTAATTAACGATTTTGTGCTACAGTAATTAGGTGTAGGTGTTCCGGGCGGCGCTGAGGCCACCGTACATGCCGCCAGATTTTTTCTACAGCATCATATCATGCCAGGTTATGCCATGGTAAAATTAGATTTCTCAAATGCTTTAAACTGCTAGAGCAGAGCTGAAATGTTGTGATGCGTTCAGAACAAGCTTCCAAGCATATCCTGTATGTCAATACGTGTAACAAGAGCCCATCGTGTCTTTTCCACGGAGACCACACTATAGACTCACTGGAGGGTGTTCAGCAGGTAGATCCGATGGGCCTCTTTCTATTTTCGCTCACAATAAATGAAATCGCTAGGCGAGGAAAATCTCCTTTCCGGGTCTGGTATATGGATGATTGTACATTGGACGGGCCAATAGATATTCTGGCCGATATTCGCCTTATTCAGTTCCTTGGAGAAAATCTTGGATTGGAGCTAAACCCATCGAAGTGCGAGATAATAGCAAAGGACCAAAGTACAAAATACGCATTGTCGACAAGCTGCACAAGCGGATTGTTATTGATCCTGAAAATGCAACATTACTAGGATCACCAATAGGCTCAGTTGAATCTGTAGGTAAGCATCTGGATAGTTTTATCTCCAGATTAAAATTAATCAATTTGCGTCTGACAAAACTCTCGAGGTAGGATGCTATTTTCTTTTAAGAAACTGTTATAATATTCATATGATTACGTATCTTTTACGATCTGCTACGTGTTTCTTAGCTGACTCCTCAAAGACATACGATGAAACGTTGCGCGATACTTTTCAATCGGTCATCAACATGCCAGTGAACAATAGCGTAAGGAAACAAGCAATTTTTCCAATTAAACATGGCAGAATCGGCATTTGCACAATTCGAGACACCACTCCCTGCGTACATTTCCTCCCGAATGTCTAATAACAAATTCTCTTGTGCTATTTTAGGAGACCCCTTCTTATCAATGGAAGAAACGCATGAAGAACTGCTTGACAAGGCTACTAACAGCTGGTCGACTTAAATGTCGAGTTAGATGTCATTGGAAAATCCATCCCAAATATTATGGTCTCACCCAGTTTATGAAAAACGCCAACGTGACCTTCTATCAAGTTCGCTCTCTTCTGTAAACCGATCCAGTATCTTAGCCGCTACTTTATCACATTCCGGAGATTTCCTCAACGCTCTACCCATTACTGCAATGGGAACAAGTATGAACGACCGTAGCTTCTCAATATCAATTGCACTGAGACTTGGAATTTTCTTCCTTCGGCCCTATACTTGTAAATGCGGCGTAACGACTAATGTTTCGGACGCACATGACTTTGACTGCCCACGCAACATATCTCGTCATAACGAGGTGAACGGAATTATCCGCATGGCTCTAGTGACAGCCGGTTTCCCAAGTCGGTTGGAAAGCGTCCCGACGAATGCACGTAGGTTCCCTGGTCTGGAGGCAAGTGGCTAATCTGGGATACCACGTGTGTGAACACATTGGTCAAGAGTTACCAACACATGGTCACACACAGCGCAGGCACTGTGGAAGCCTCAGCTGAAGTTAAAAACGAAGGAAATATGCATCTCGACGAAAGAACGTATGTTTTCGAACCGGTGGCAATAGAGTTCTTAGGTGCGATCGGCCATACACCACTAAATGTTTGGATGAACTTGACAGGCAATTGAATAGGAGTACATACGAACGTCAATCGGCGTCTTTTCTATTCCAAAGACGAAGCGTGGCCGTTCAATGAGGCAACGCAGCATGTATCGAGGAGAGCATGCAAGATTGCCAGCAAGAAATAAACTTCATTGATCTCCCTTGAAATATTTCTTTTGTATTTGATTTATATATTAAAACTTTAATCAATTACTTTGATCTTGATCGTATAAAATCGAAAAAATCTATGGAATACAAATAGCTTAAAATAAAAATAAAAGTATTAGTTTTTAAATATGAAGATTATCATTATACTTGAATGAAATAAATTTTGATCTTAAAATGTTGTAAAAATTTCATTTTAATAGTCCTTAAAGCTTTCTCTATAGAATGTAATTGCTTGAATTTGATAATTTCCATCTTTGTTTAATTACACAGTAAAAGCTTATTTACTCCATGTTATAACACTTAAATTATCAGTTTGAATTTGAAGACAGAACATTCAAACATATGAATTCAATAATATTGTGCTTTTTGATAATTAAAAAATTACATATTTGATCCTCAACACTGTTTTTACATGTATGGAATAAGAAGTAAACTTTTTTAGTCGATTTAACGGACAAAAAACATATTTTCTTTCTAAATAATAACAAATTAACAAAAATATGGCAGAAAAAAAATAAATTGAATTTTCTTTCTAAATAATAACAAATTAACAAAAATATGGCAGAAAAAAAAATAAATTAAAAAACAACGGAGATCACAATTGAACGCAAACAGAAATACAAAACATTTTATGATTAACTAACTCATCTATTGTCTTAAAGTAGCTACAACATTTGTAGCATTGAAAAATCGCACCCTTCCTTAGTCTGTGTATCTGACGATGTTGCATAAAGTCCCACCAATCCTGACTTGTGTATCTGCAATATGAACATGCGAATATACTTTCGTTGTCTAACAGAGTACTTGAATATATTTTTCTTCGATAGATTTTCGCTCTACCCCGACAGCGACAGTTTTTTATTGACTGCTTTTGTGTTGAAATTTTATTCAATCCTGCAATACGACAAGTATCTTCTTTTTTGCCTGTGATGGGTGGGATATTTCGGTACCTTTTACCAGTAAATAATAATGGTTCAGCGTTGTTGGTGACATCACACTGATCCAACACTGATTTTATGTATTCGTCATCTTTACTGCTAGTAGCATTATAATGTAGTTTTTCATTCTGATTTAATTGTAATTGTTGATTTTGGTCTTTATCATTATTATGATGATCATTGCTACAGCTGCTGCGACCGCCAACGCTATAAACACATTCGGGAATTCCGAAACGACGTATTCGCCTTACGAGAGCACAGTTGCCGTGTTTTCGAATATTATGCGATGCAATTACGCAGCGAAAATAAGAACAACAATGGCAAGCCATGCATTCGTAACCACCGGCTGTCATATGAAGATCGTGATGCCTCGTAGCATTTGATAATGTTTTATATGTCCATATCCTGGAGCACAAATTACACCTAATTTCATTGACAAACTCTGGTGTTTTCGTAATGAAATTCACGTGATGTTTGTTTTCTCCTATGTCGTTTGAAGATATCTGAGACGGATGGGGTGATGCCGCTACTGATGTAGATGGTAATAACGACGAGTGAGTTTGTGATTGAAGAGTGTCAGATGAAATAAGTAAACATGCATTGCCACTACCATTGCTTATATGCTTGTGTTTCATTAACGGTTTAATGAAATCTCTATCTTCAATTGATGTTTTAAGTTTAGTCAAAGAAGCAGATAAGCATGGGGTGGATGAAGGATATACGGGACTATTGAGCTTGTTGCTTAAATCCAAACACACTCCTTCATTGTTGTTAAATGTATGCGACTGAGAATAATAATGATGATATTCATGCTGCTTATTCACTGGATAGTTGATGTTGTTGGCGACAGTTGCGATGGTACGCTGCAAAGCGCTCGCTGTCACCGTTGATTTTGTTGATATCTTGGTGTTCTCTTTATAAGTGTTGATTTTGCTGTCTTCTTGAAAGTGCTTATGTGGATGGCAGCAATTCACCGAGTGATCTTGATTATTTAAATCAGCAAAGCGTATGTTCTTATCGTTGAGGTAATTAGAGCAACTCGGATTTTGAAAAATAATCGAATTTTGTTGTTGATACGAGCTAACTACAGTTGAGCTGTAATGCATGTTAGTCGACTGCATAAGTCTAAGAAATTCCGCGCTTATTCTTGTTAGCCTGTGATTTATTTTAGGGACAATACCATCTATCATAGCTTGCCGAGTTGCAGCTGTTATGTTCCTTGCTAGCGAGTTCAATGCCAATGCCCATGGAACATCCTTATACTCTATTAAACCTATTAATAACCGAGATCTCAATAAACGACCGAATGTTCGTTCGTACTCTTCGAACGTTCTTGTAGCATCATATTCGCTAAGAAATCCAATATCCTCACTCGGCACTCCATTATGCTCTTTTGTCACGTGTCTGACTAGATCTCCTTTCCAGTTCGAACGATAAAAGCAATGTTTGCATTTTATCTTTTTGTAGCCGACAATATGATTTGAACCATCACTTTTACGAGATTTCTTTTTTTCGACACTGCATGATACTCCAGTTATTGTACCAGCACCAAACGGATCTTTTCGCTTTCCTGGTCTACCGTACGACGAAATTATTTTTCGACTTGATTCTAACTTGTTGATTGACACTTTTGTATTCGACTGATTTTCGGTATTCGATTCTTGAACAGCACCATATTGCTTAGCATTAAAAAACTGTCGGTTGCTAAAGATTTTCTTGTTACCAGTATTGTTGCTGGATTGGTTGTTATACGACTGCAAAGATTTTTCGTTTTCATTAATTAACTTTGAACGTTTTTTCGGCAAAAGTTCTTCCTCGTTTTGCACAACAGTATTGAAAACATCGTTGTTCATCATCGTATGTGCGGTGCATTTCTTCGTATTGCAACTAACAGTCATGCATCTGGGTTCATTTATTAAATCAAATGTTGTATCATATTGATCACCAGCAATACCGCTATTGACAGTATTTATATCGGCTGGGATCAACAAATTTTTTATTAAAACATTCATGTCCTTTACATTTGATGTTTGTTTTTCTTCTCTTATCTTAATAATATTGGCTTGATGATTTTCGAAAAGACTTCTGCAATTGATATGATGCAAAATTTCAGATTTGGTATTTGATCTATGACCACAACGTGAACATATAAATATGTCAAGATCATTCTTTGAATACGAACAAAGTCGTGCCTTAAACATCAGAAAGAAAAATTAAAACTAACTGACGTTAATTAATTTTTTATTTAGAATGTTGGAGTAGGATTAATAAAACTAATTTATTTTTATATTTCGCTTGGTGTTGCCTTTATTCTCGACGCTGAATACCCTAATATGTTACCCAAAGATTTGATATTTTTTCACCGTGCTCTTTCTTGATGGTTTGTCATAACAATCATTTGTCATGGTTTGTCATAGTTATTGATATGCTTTACTTGGCTCTGTTAAACAAATATCATCACTATATGGTTTTATATGAACATGCCGAAACGCAAGAAAAATATGTATAACCATTACAGTCAATAGTTTTCTTTAATTATAGTATATTTGGGTATATATGTTATTTTATATATTATATAACTATCTTAAGAACGAATAATTTATAATTGGATATTGTAGAAGGCATTGTCGAAGCAAATATAAACTCATTTCATCTTTTCGCTGATGTTGAGTACGGCCAGCATCAACCACAAAACGTACAATAATCAATAATTTCAGAACAAATGTATTCTGATGGTTAACATTTTGAATTGTTCAATAAGTTGAACGGAAAACTGCTTGACTAAACTTATTTATATTAATTTGACGGAATGAGGTGTTGCACTGTGTTCGGGAGCTAATAAGCTTCAGTTTCATAATTGTAGATGTTGCCAAAAACCGAAGTTCGATTACAAGTAGAGCAGACTTCCTTATCACTCCTAGACGAGCTGATGGTAGCCGGCAGCACTCATCAGTAGGGTGAACTACCATCAGTCGTTTCGGCTGCCTTGTGATATATTAAATAGGCATTTCGGAGAATTTGCTAACGTGGTAGCATGGGCATAGTCTCTTTAAACTAACTATGTGATTTCCGGATCATCCTTATTTTATTCAGCAGTAATTTTACTTGCTGTCGTTGCTTGCTTTCTCACAGGATCCTTTGAAGGATACATTTTTATAATTTTAAAATCCGATTGTATTAAACTGTGCTCCAGGAGCTAATCAGTTTCATTTTCATAATTGTAAATGTTGCCAAAAACCAGAGTTCGATTACAAACAGAGCAGACTTCATTATCGCTACTAGACGAGCTGATGGTAGCCGGCAGCACTCATCAGTAGGGTGAACTACCATCAGTCGTTTCGGCTGCCTTGTGATATATTAAATAGGCATTTCGGAGAATTTGCTAACGTGGTAGCATGGGCATAGTCTCTTTAAACTAACAACGTGATTTCCGGATCATCCTTATTTTATTCAGCAGTAATTTTACTTGCTGTCGTTGCTTGCTTTCTCACAGGATCCTTTGAAGGATACATTTTTATAATTTTAAAATCCGATTGTATTAAACTGTGCTCCAGGAAGCTAATCAGTTTCATTTTCATAATTGTAAATGTTGCCAAAAACCAGAGTTCGATTACAAACAGAGCAGACTTCATTATCGCTACTAGACGAGCTGATGGTAGCCGGCAGCACTCATCAGTAGGGTGAACTACCATCATGCGTTTCGGCTGCCTATATATAAGTTAGTTTTTGATCAAACAATTTTCCGTTCAACTTCACATATAATTTAATTTAACAGAATTAGTCAATAAATGTAATTATTGTATTTAACTAAAATATATCATTTGCTATTATAAAGTATGATAATTGTTTTCTCTTAAATTTTGTCCAAGACTTTAAAAACATTAAAAATGATAATTTTTAGATAATCCTCTCTAAATACGAAGAAAAGTTAATTTCTAACCTGTTGATATTGCGAATTATCGATTGCGGTCGAGTGCATATCAGTTGACTCCATGACGTCAGTGCAAATGGGCTGTTGAAGTTGAGATAATCCAGGATTAGACGCGTCAATCACAAAATTAAATGGATCAACTTTTTGAAAGGAATTGTGAGTGTTTCTACTTTCGTTTGTCGACAGCCACTGCACTGAACTACTTTCGGCTGAACTTTCTTCAGCTGCTATTGATACATCTTTACCCGTTGTGATAGAAAATTGGCTAGAATTTTCTTCTGAATCATCTTTAACGGTATATGACGATGAAAGCGATTCTGTCTTCGTACTTTCTGTTGTCGGCAATGTCAATGTTTTTAAATTAAATACTTTTTCTGGTTGCTTCACTGGCAGGCATACAACATTTCCCGATTCATAATATTTAAGAAGACTTCTTTGTTTATCTTGATGCCTTCGTCCTTGGTGCTTGTATACGTCCCCTCGATATCTTGACCGGTAGTCGCAGTACGCACATCCAAATGCCTTATGCTCTGTTTTGAGAAAGGTATCCACTGCCGAAGATAGTTCTTGTTTCACACAACCATTGTAAGAGAAATTCAATGGTATCTGATGCTGCAGTTCCTACAATTTATCAATTCTAGTTTCAAATAAAAAGTTAGTTTAAAGATTTGTTTTTAATAGAACGCAAAGATACTTTGTTCATAAACTATCGATTGACTAATATAGTTCAAAATCTATTAAACAAGGACTTTGTCGATTGATTCAAACAAATGCCATATATATATTAATCAAATGTATTGTGATTTTTTTTCAAAAATATTCTTTTCGTTTGTAGATTACCCATTTTATTGTTTTAAACATATTCTTCATTATTTTACAGTTTTTATTTAAACATGTATGCTAACTTATATTATTATTATAAATATATTATTTATTTATATATTAACTTTTTAATGTTTATTTTATAATCATGTCTCTTTACCAACTTATTTTTATGTACCTTTCTATACATACACTATTTTAGTACAAAACATTTTAGTATATGTGATTCCGTAGCTTATAAATTATCTATAATTGTATATTTTGGTAATAATAATTTAATTTTATACTAATATTATAATTATATCTCGTTTAGTAGCTAATTGTGAATTAACGTCAAAGTGTCTAAATTTTAAGTTAGCGAGATTGGCAACTGTCAATAAATATCAGAAAATGTGATCACATAAATTTTGCTAATAACCACATTATTGATTTCGACCATTAATATTATTACGACCAACAATAAACATGACTATGACATTATATGATACGACATTATTATTTTCTACTAATTGTCAAGCAAGTTTAATGAATTTATTTTGTTTTTCTTATAACGTAGAATATATGAAATTATCAACAAAATATTATTAAAAATTCATTTAAACTATTAAGCGAAATTTTTTTATGAATGGATAATAAACAATATGCTTTGTATTAGGATAAGGTACAGTAAGTAATCAAATTTCATTAGAAGAAATACGTCATTAACGCGTATTTGACACCGCTGCAATGTCGGGTCGAGGAATAGTGGTCTAAACCTGATAGCATAGCAGTTCATCCTGATGACCTCTAATCCTTATTCTGCTACATCGTCTTTTATTTATTAGTAAATTCATAAAAATTGAGTTTTATTTTAAATTTCAATTTTTTATTTTTACTTGATATAAATATAAATTGTATAAAATCTTACATAATTATTTATTATTTATCTTTATTTTTAATTTATATGTAGTTTGAAATACGTAGACTCAGTTATCTGATTTGATCATTTGGTGCCACTTTGGTAGGCAAGCTGAAATTTAATTCTTTTCTATTTCATTTATTTTCTTCTACATAGTATTTCTCTTTTGATACTTTAGCTACCGTTTAAATGCTTATAGTGATCAGCTAAATATTAAAAGGTCAACCAAATAAATTGATCTTTCCTCCACTTGAACTCTTTCAGATCATATATTTGTATGTAATTTGCAATTTTTATATTTATACCCTAATTTACATTATTTGAGTTATGATATATTAGTTGTCGTAAAAATGAGTTGATAATAAATTAATAAGCTAATATATACTTTTTCTTGCATCCATAATTCTATTATGACAAAAAGAATCGCGTAACAGATTGACTATGAAAATAAACAAAATCAATATCGATGGGTGACATTGGACATTATAGATTAATGCAGTGATTTGAATCGAAGAAATTATCATTCATTTTTAAAAGATAAACGATTAAGCTTTAAATAAAAAATATTATATACATATTTTTGATCAATAAAAACCAGAGTTTCACATAGTTATATTCTGAACATGAATTTAAAAATATCACTTAGCATAAAGAATTAGACAAATCATAGAGGTATGTTAATTTTGTAATATTAATTTCATATTTCATTACTTTCATCCTAACTTTAACTATATCGTAAAATATTTCAGTCATCTAGCAAATTTAACTCAATATTTATAACCATCACTTTAAGAATATTCAGCTTTGGAATCGCTAACCTTTTAAATAAACACATTTACTTGTTGCTTAGTTGACTCTTTGGAATCGCTAATCTTTAAGACTTTAAAGACGCTAACCGTTTGGTTGACTGAACTAAGGTTACGAAAGAAAATGATTATTACTATTAGCAACACTCCAATCTCGTATGTTGTTTGCCGATAATAAAATTTATCTTCCCCGTTTCAGCAATCAGTAAGTTGTTTGTTGATAATAAAATTCACCTCGGTTCCCACAATCAAATATCCATAATTGTCGCTGTTTTGCCTTAGTATTTTGTTTAATTCGATGATGATAACGTTCAATAAATATTTAAAAAATAGTTTAAATAGCTAATTTTCTTCTTTTAGTTGTTTTCTCGAAATTTCTATAATACGGAAGAATCTGCCGATAAAAATTAGCTAATTTAAAAAATTCATTCATTAAGCAGATTTGCTCAAGTAAATTTTACGTAGCACATGTATTTAAGTAATATAGATATTAGGAAATTATAGATGTGAATTAGCTTATAATTATAATAACAGTCGATGATGTGTATTGTACAATGATCGATTTTTAATTTATTTTTATAATTGATATTCTATTATATATCATATATTATGCATATTATATAGTGTATTAGTATATTAAATATTAATATAATTTACATGCTTGTATAATTACTTTAAAATATTGAAGAATTTAAGTATAAACGTGTTCTGTAATACTTAGTAAACCACCACTCATTAAAGATATTTTATATTTGGTAATCATATAAAAATATTGGATATGTGCAGACTACTGTTTTATAAGCTAGTATCTCTTCTACCAAGCAAGCTATTAAGTCAAGACCGTATAAGATGCAAAAATTATATTAATAAAGGCTTATCATGACATAAGATTGCCTTACATAAACACAAAAGCCTATCATGATACAATATTCTTGATAAAAGAATTTATAATATTAATGATATTCATGATACAATATTCATGATACATGATACATGTTAAGATTTTCCTGGTAAGATACAACATAGTCCAATGCATAGAATGCTATTATTCATAAAACAATATTATGCATATTTTTAATTACGATTTTGGATCAGGAAAAATTTCAATTGATAATTAGTATTTAAAAAACACTTATTTTATCACAACTTATCGATGTAAAGAAGATTATTTAGATAAATTTATTCATCAAACCGTGGTTTTTGTTTGCAATCAAATGTCAGAGTGCAAACAAGGAATTTAATTTTATTGAACCGACAATAATTAGTTGTTTTCCTCATCAATAATAAAAAATAAATGCTTATAAAATCAAAATATGATTTAAAGTTGAGCAGTACCTCTAAAGAAGTTGTAAAAAGCTGACATCTTGATAGTATTTAGAAAATATGCTGTTCAATTCATATATACATTCGAATATTAATATCAAATTAATATATTATTGGACGATATATATATATATATATATATATATATATATATATATATATATATATATGAATTGAACTATATATATGAATTCACAAATTGTATGATTCACATACAATCACCTAGTATGAATTCACAAATTCATACTAGATGATATGCATTTTGATAATAAATATTGAATATTGATTTAACGTTGAATAAATTATTTATTTAAAATAAAATCCCTTTTTGATTGCTACTCACTTCGATATCTGTGGAGCGAGTGGCGAGTTTCTCCTGGTCGCCGTTAGATTGATCACATCTTATGTTTTCTTGCATTAAACTCGTTTTTCTAATTTCCTTATTTTAATTTCAGCTAATTTTTCCTTTTATTAAAGATGACGAGTGTGGCAAAACAATATATATACTGATTTTTTTTCAAATTATAACAATGTGGTAAAATACATTGTATTAGTGTAGTGCAAACATATGCTCAAATCAATGGTTAAACAATTGTTTAGAAACAATTGCTCTGTTTATTTGTGCATATCATCACAAATTGGAAAAATTTTAATGTTTTACCGTTCATCAATAGGTCACCGCGTTTTCATGAGTAGCGGCGATTACTTTCGAATTTGCTTAAAGTTGGTACAAAACCTGGTTACTATATGTTTAGGCTATGTTTAGGCTTCTGTCGGCTTGTTTTGCTGTGTTATCGGATTTGTAATAGAGCGGTAATTACTAAATAAAGCGAAATCGTGTTATCTCTTGTTGAAAACATCGTCAATTTTGAAAAAGGTAAACATTGTGTTGTTTTTGATAGCATAGTTGATAAGTAATTGGTCTTGTACATGCAAAATGATGGAGATTAATATGAAGTGAAATAGCAATAACTAAAACCAAACAATTCAAAGTTCAAAGAAAAACTTAATTTTGCGGCATAGGTCCTGCCTTATCACATTATGATAGCGGCATAGCCACCCTATTACCAGTATTTATTAATTAAATATTAATTAGCATTTTATAATGTTTTAGTGTCCATAATAATATTACTTTAGTATAATATATTATTATCATATATATAACATAATAGTATTTTATATTAGTTTTATATAAAATATTATTTTTAGTAAATACAAATTACTAATTAGTATTTAAGAAACACTAAACACAGACATTGATGTAATTGGTGATATGATCAATGAAGATTGAAAAGTGTTAAAGTGTCAATATATTAACGACTAAGCGATAATAACCTAAAATATGAAATAGTAAGATGTTATAAACTACTTACAAGACTAAGAAATTGGAATAATAATCAATATCTGTAATCTGTAACAACACGATTTTTCTAGAATTATCAAATACATGATTAGTAATTATTTTTGTTAAATTATTAATAATTTAATATGTAGTGAAAGTTTTCTATATAAAAAATAATTCCAGTTTTTCCTACTGAAATTTTGACAATATTATATTAAAATAATTGAAAGAACATTGTATTTTCAAGATAACCAATTATTTGTCACAATATCAATATGTCAATTCGCTATCGTTTATAACACTCCTCTGTAGTGAATACTCCTTCTCCTGCCAGCGAAGAGATTTATAGTGAGGCCATTCAAAACATTGCCCATATTTGCATACCATAGCAGAAAACATTTACAATTTTTTCTAACATTGTAATTGTTGTAAAGTTTTTTCATTTTGAATTAAATAATCAAGGCATATTTATTATCATTTTGTGGATAGAATAACGTTTTTTTTTGTCATAAAATGTTGAAACCAACTTACGAAAACAACAACGTTTTTCGCCAAAAAATATTTTGTATTTAAATAATTTGCTGATTTATTTGGCACGACAATTTCTCTTCTTTTTAGTGTTAAGAAAATTATTCGTACAATAAGTGAAAAACATTCAACATATAACTTACTGAATAATCTCACTATATAAAAGTTTAAAGGAAACGTATTTCCATTTTTTGATATTTTTACTAAAGCAAATTATGAATTTTATATTCACCAAGTAATTAATGTTGAGAGTACTTTTACAAACACCCGATTTCGATATAATTTGTGATAAAATAATTTAAAAATAAATATACAATTTTGGAGAAATAATATGTTTTCATGACTGCTTTAGGGAATTTAGCAATCTATATAACTGTTGATAGGTTAAGTTTTGCAGTATTAACATTAAAGTACCTTTTTTCTCTTAAACTGGTTCTTTTAAAAAATAATTTTAATTGATGCTAATTTATAAAAATTGTCTCCAAACATACTTTCGGCAAAATATAGGATGCGAGGCTATTATTATAAAGTAATCTTTTGAAGATGCTAACAGAAGTTAGCGAAATATCAAAATAATTTCCTCTTTTCTTTGATCCAGCTCCAATAATTATTTATCAATAATGGATCATATTATCAATTATTTAATATTCTAAAAATTATCCATAATATTCTAAAAATTACATTACTTGTTTGAAATAATTTTGCAGTCACCAGTACCTCACCTTAAATTGCAACTAGCCATATTCTCAGCAATTTAAATATCCCTAAACTTTAATTTTTTTAAATCAGATCAGCTAGCTGAGTCTACGTATTGTATATTATTTACTAATTAAAAATAAATAACTATAAATAATAAATATATATAAGATGTTATTAGTCAATTTATAAAAGTTGATTTTTATTTTAAATTTTAATAATAAATTGCATCGTTATATAAATATTAATTAGATAACATCTTCACAATTATTTATTATTTATAATTTTTTATTTTTATTTTAAATTTATATATAGTATAAAATACAAAGACTCTGTTAGCTGATCTGATTTGTTCTACTGACAAGTTATTATTGATCTGTGAACTTTGTTTTCCCGGTAATAAAATCACTGTCAAAAATACTGAAACTATGTATTTTCTCGATACAACATTATTATTTGCTGCTAATTTTTAAAAAAGTTTTATGAATTTTATTTCCATTTCTTATAATGGAGAAGTATACATCAACAAAATATTACTAAAATATAAAATTTACAATTCATAAATATAAAAAATTATTAAAAATAAAGTTAAAGTATTAAGCGAAATTTGTTTGGATATATGATAAATAATATGCTTTATATTAGAATAAGAAACACTAGATAATTGAATTTCTTTAGAGGAAATGAGTCATAATACGTCTTAATATAGTCAATACAGAATATTCTAACTCTTCATAAAAATAATATTGATGATAAAGAAGGTGTATATATGTAGATATGAACATAAGATTAGCATCAATTAAAACTACTATTAATTTATATCGTAAAGATGACATTTTTAAGATTTGCAACAATTTGTAATGACATTCTTTATAGTGAAATATTTTTATGGGTGGACAGTAAATAATATACTCTGTTAGAATAAAATTTTAATCTAGATAATCAAATTACATAAGAAGAAATACATCATTTTCATGTATTTGACACAGCTTTTATGCTGAATTGAAAAACCTGTGCTGAAATCTGAAAATTGTGATGACCTTTAAGCTTTATTCCAATAAATGATAAATTATCATCTATTAATCAGATCATAAAAATTCTGTATTTAAAAATCTTTTTATATTAAGATATTTACATCTTTATATTTATTTTTAATACAAGATATGTAGTGATCTAATTTATTAAAAAAATTTAATACTTCATTTATGTTCAATATATTTGAACATAAAGGACACGGACAATATTCAAGGATTGTTAATTTACGGACATAAAGTTTATTTATTTTATTAAAGTAAAAAAAATAAAAGTTTTATGACTAATTGATAAAAAATATCAGCACAACAGCAAATGTATTCAATATTGATTTTAAGAGTTTTCGTATCTGTTCAGGTTATGCCAGACGTCGTTTGGAATAATAGATCAGTCCTAAATTGCCAGCCTGTTTTTGATTCATTACGTCTCAGTAATAAAGACAGTGCTCTTAAGAAATTTAAGGATCTGTTACAAGTTGAATATCCGGTTCACATCGAAACCACTATTCACAATGAAAGTGTAATTGCATTCACAATGTTTCGCAAAGCAAATTTAGACACAGGAAAATACATTGGCGTATCCCGTATACTCACGGTAGAAAAGACACCATCAGAAAACACAGATGTGTACATGAATAATTGTGTGCCTATCGGAAAATTTATTTCATGCGCTATTAATTTAGACACAAAATTAATTATTACATTGCGGTTAATACTCGGTAAGCATATACTTATCGTTATGAATTTTGAAAGTACAATTATCCGTGCAATCGATATTACAGAGACAATTCCAAATTCTTTGATTTATATTCCACCTAACCCATTTCAAGCCATTGTATGGTCACCAGATAACTCATCAATTGCGATCGTCATAAAGTGTGGAGGGTCTTCGATAAGAACTACACCAAGATCTTACGAATCTATATTGTATGATAGCATGTACAGTGATGACGAGTGGGCAGCAGAGTACGGAGATGGTGGAAGCTCGACGATAGTAATCGGTATCATAGTTTTGTCCCCTTATCAGCTGCATATTGTCTATATCCCACATTATGTATGGCCGTCAGACATAAACTGGTACTCTGATAGTAAAACATTATTCTTCATTGGAACTAAGATGCCCAAAAATTTGAAAGTAGGTAAGATTGATTTCAGTAACAGGCCGTCGAATATTTACAAGGTGTATCGTCGATTTTACAATGACGGCACATTTCAATATAAGACCGATTCCTATATGAAGGGCTCGGATGAGTTCTTAAGTTTGCACAGCCTTCGTATCTCTCCGGATTTTAAATATATGGCGTACACAGCGCATTTATCGTATGGACCCCAAGTTCAATGTCGACATTTGTGCTTGAGCGAAATTGAGTCTATAGGGAGTGGAGATATTAACCGACATAAAGTGCTTTACGGCAATGTCGATTGGAAACAATATTCCGGTATTGACGAGCACGAAAATCTACACGATGCATACGTAGGACTTTATTCTGATTTACCGATATCATGCTGGACTGATTCATCAGAATATCTCGTATTTCATAGCGAGAATGGATTTTCAACTAATCTATTCGCTTATGTGCTAGATATTGAGGATGTTCCTGATTGCAGTGAGAGTATATCTGATAACCAGACGAATGTACAGTATGCAAAACGAGACGAACTTTACAAGCTTAAAACACCGACAACTGCCTATACAGATCAAAATAGTTCAAGGGGCAGCTTTAAAGTTATGTCGGTATTTGATTGTAATAAAGTCATAGTCAAGTACAGTAATTGTGTGCACTCGTTTACATTAATTCTTGGTCATCTACAAAAACATCTTTTCAACAGCTTTACACTCGAAGTAATATGGGTACAATTGCTGTCAGGACCTATAGAAATTGAATGTGTTAAGCGTTTACTATATTCTAGAAAATTTCCTGGGTTCGAGACAACGACTGACGAGGCATTACTATTGGTACATAAAGATGATATTGAACCGTTAAGTAGACGTGAAAATCCGACAATTGTATACATGCATGACTATGCCCACAATAGATTTGCAGACGACTACATGGATATAAGTGTAGATATTCTAGTAATGGTTCATTGTGGGTTTAATGTGATATTACTAAACACAGTCGGATCAATAGGTTACGGGGCGAAATCAATAGAGCTAGTAAAGGAATTGGGATATATAGAAACAACAAAGCGAAGCGCGGAAGGACTTTTAAGAGCGTGCTTGGAAACCTATAACCTGAAAACCGATAGAATTGTGGCATACGCTAAATCATGGTCATCAACAGTATTGCTTAATGTTTTGGCCGATAGCAGTAATATTTTTATTGCAGCAGTGCTTGAGAACCCAGTATGCGAGAATGTTACTATGTACGTGAATTCCGATGTACCAGACAATGCTTGGCGTGAATTGACCGCTGGCTTTCAAGATCATTTAAAAAACTTTGAATTTAATTATCAAATTGTTCACAGTCTTATGCAGCGAAATCCAATATGCTTGTACGGAAGCATCACTACCCCGATGCTATTTCTTCTATCCACACGAGATCAAAGAGCACCTTATTTGATGGGATTAAGATATAAGAAGCTACATGAATCACGATCAATGACGTCTAAAGTAAGAATATATCCAGAACGGCACAAGTTTCGAGGCATCTCGGTGCGAGCAGATGCGTTTGTGCACACATATGCCTTCTATATAGAATGTATAAGCAAGTATCTGATGAGTATAAGAATAATGACGGAATCTGGAATGTTATTGTAGGTGTTTGACGGTAGTTAACCGAATGTTATCACGTTGGGTTATAGTTTTACATCCCATTCCATGTACAGTGGTGAGTATGAAGTGTGACTGCTACCAAATGTTCTGTGATGTTCCAACATGAATTATGCTTTCTCTCACATGAGTAAACATTTGACTATGAAACCGTTTCAAGTAACTAAACTGTGTCAAAAAACAATTATCCACTATGTTGCGTTATCACTAATACTACAGCTTATCCACAATATGAACCATGCTAACACGCAAGTAGTTCATGATACTGTAAAAATAGTTAAATTTACAAAAACATAACTATTTACTTAAACAAATTTAAATTTATACATCATTGTATGCTTATATATACAATTTCAGCTAAATGTAAGAAATGTATTTTTACAATGTCACAGAGGCAGCCGAAACGGCGTGTAATAGTTCATCTTACTAACCATGGCTGCCGGCTATCACATGGCCGTCTAGGAATAACGAAAGTTTGCAGGCTGAAGAATATGCTCGATTCAGACACTTATACAAACATATGGAAAGAATTGCTATTCGCAATCTCGAGCAATACCGATTCAAACGAAACTCTTATGATTATATATATATATATATATATATATATATATATATATATATATATATATATACATATATTTAAAAATGGTAATACAAAAGAAATTTCTTTTTGAAAAAAAATTATAATAAGAAAATATTTCGGTGACTACTAAACAAAATAGAATATATGTAAGCATTCTATATATAGAATACTAGAATAATAAAAATACAGGAAAATAAAATCACAAGTCGATAAAAAAAGCGCCTCATTAACGCTGCTGTGCGCATCATATTTCAACTTCTTAAATACGATCAAATATCCACCTAATTATCAAAACTTGGATTACTAAGTATCGAACACCGCATTCTTTTTGTTTGCTTTGTTTAACTTATTACCTTCTCCATTATAATTCACTTTCTTATCTCTACCTGCCAACTTTAAGTGAATATCTTTCTTACTACTCACATACGCTCATATGCTACTCTTCTGCTACAGGTATCTCTTCACCTCAACCAATTTCGACCGTCGATCTCTAAATATCGCTGGTGTTTAATTTGGAATTCCTTACCTGATCACCTGGGATATTCATCC
This sequence comes from Pomphorhynchus laevis, assembly GCA_012934845.2. Classification (NCBI taxonomy): domain Eukaryota; kingdom Metazoa; phylum Acanthocephala; class Palaeacanthocephala; order Echinorhynchida; family Pomphorhynchidae; genus Pomphorhynchus; species Pomphorhynchus laevis. The sequence continues at coordinate 35,466 of WNNJ02003444.1, read as the reverse complement.
TCACTCCCTTTTCCAAAAAGCAAATAAGTTCAATGCTTCTAAACGAGTAACTATTGAGTTCAATCTGTTTCACTTTTATGGGCTTGTAATCACACAGTCTGTGTGCATTTGCCACATTAAAAAGATTTTCAAAAATAAAATCACAAGTCGATTAAATAATACTATATGAACAAAATCATTACAGAACGAATTGTTAATTTGTAAAATATATGTTTATATACAAATTTTAACTATTGCTATAAAATTAAAATGTTTATCCTCAAGAAAAACATTTACCCCGAATTATACAAGAATTCATCTTATTAATATGCATATATATAACCAGACAAAATTAAGAGTGTCAATTTGAGATTAGAGGGTCACCGGCCGATTTAATGTGTAGCAGATGGCGTTGCCTTGCTGAACTGCCACACTCAGTCGCTTCATGATCCACTAAAAAGAGCACAGTTATCCGGTTTTACGCCTTAGTTTATTACCCAGCTGACCCAGGAACGCTGTTGTTCCTGCCCCTATCGCGCCCAGCGATTCCACAGGCACTGGTGTAAACAAGTATCGCTGTTCGTCGAGGTTTCGGTACTTATTCCTCTTAAGTTGTTCAGCATTAGCCGCGACAGCGCCTGAAGAGGACACGGTGTGGGCGACGTGGCTGACAGCTAACGTGTTGGGACAAGTGAAATCCCATACAAGGATTTTGCCGGCTTCTCTAGGGAATAACGTCGCTCCGTCGGGCCACTTTCCATCTTCACAGGAAGGCCCGTTGGCTCGAGGCGAGACCGGATTCCAGCAGCGGCAAGTTCCATGCGCCACAACTCATTCACCGCGGAGTGACGGATGAAGCGGGTTTTGCCTTTGCGACAGTCCAGAGAGAGGACGCTGTTTATCAGAACTTCATCTCCACAAATACAGCGGTACTGTTCGCGGCAATGAGCACCGAACTTCAAAACAAATGCGGAAGAGAGAGACTGATCGTCTAAGCATGTGCCTATGGAGGTGATAGGGAGCGCCTCAAGAAATGCACCTGACCATGGTGAATCCACTGTTATCAAGCGAGCTCTCGATTCTGGAGTGATCGCACCATCCAACATCTATAGAAAGACAGAGTCGAAATATGCATTCGTCCATCGTTCTGAAAAATTGGTTCCGATGGGACGGTTGCTCGAAATTCTACACTCCATCTGCTAGATGCATCGACGAAGTCCGGGTTTGGAAAATCCAAACAAAAATAATTAAAATTCCACAGCAGTTGGTTGATCAACGGGGCTGCGCCACACACAAATGCGCCAAAAGCTGGGACAGCAATCGGAAGCCTATACCGCCTAGCTTTATCGAGTTGTAGCCTGTTTCCATGCCTCTTATTAATAAATTAAGTTGATGCATAACAATGAATTAGGTTTTAATCTGAATCATCATAAGGCATCAACTAAATCATCAAATAAATACATCTAAAATAATATAACAATAAATCCGTAAAAAATTTCGGTTAAATATTTGTTTTGTTTTATTATTGCTATTGTCCCTGTTTCAAAATATTATTTATTACTGTTTTGATTGTTCCTGATACTTGTTTATGAGTATCCGCTTTGAGGCAAATTTTAAGTTTGTATTAGGTACATTATATGATTAAATTATGGGTATAAACAATAAGTATTTTACAAATAGACAATAATATGTTTTCGTTTTGTAAGGATTTTCCCTCCATATGATCGATAATGGTGTTTTATATTCCCCATGCGATATTTTGCTGTACGCTTTACTTTTATTTAAAGGAATCAAAATAAACTAAGTCGTTTTGTAGAAAATAAGGAAATAATGGGAAAAATAATGAGTTAAAATGAGTTAGTAATGAGTTAATAATGAAAAAAATTATTAATCAATAATGAGAAAAGCATGAGTTAAATAATGATAAATTAAGAGTTAATAATGAGTTAGAATAATGAGTTAATAATGAATTAATAATAAGAAAATAACATGGATTAATATTATCACAGTATTGCTTTTTAATTAAAATATTGCATAAATAAATTAAATACTTATTACTTTATTCTATGAATTAAATAATAAGGTAGTTGCCTAGGGAGGAATCTCCAGCCTACTCCAAAAAGCATGCCGCAATTCATCGCAGCACGGCTGCGCTGATTCAGTGCATTAACCAGCTGAATGCGCGTCTATTACCGGTTGTCCGCCCCAACCTTGAACCAAGCTGCCTCAAAAACGCAGATGCGCTGGGGACGACCGCGCCAAGTGTTTCGATGAAAACGAACAAATACTGTCGATCCTCAAAGCATGCCTCTTATTAATAAATTAAAAATAATGAAAGAAATAATAATAAATAATTTCAAGATCCTTTATTTATCCAAAAACCCAAATAGCGAATATCTTCGCTATTTGTAACACCTACATTGTACAAATTGATAACAATAAATAATGTTATGTTGTAAAATAAAAAAAATAGTAGTTTGATATTTGGAACGCGAACTACTTTGAAGACGCGAAGTTTATTTTCCACGCGAATTTATGTAATCAAGAGCCCGGTAGAGAAAGCTATTTTTTAGATGTTCTGTCCTACAACAAGCTGTTGCCCATTTACGATTTGATCGTAGAGCAGCTGAGTATAAATGATTATTTATTGACATAAATAAGACTGTTCAGTAAGCGTTTGAAGAATGTTCGAGTTGCCTTTTTCTTGAAAATATTGACTAGAATTGCATCAAATGTAGGCAACTCGCATCCACATATTGATTGAGCTTTACTGTGAATTCTCATAAGCATAATATGCTCTCTTTGGGACAATGTGCAAAAAGTTGGATAACCGTACGTAAGGATCGAGAGTATGCATGAATTGTAAAATAGAACTAATTGATCCTGGCAAGCTCCTAATCGTTTTAATTCACGAAGAAAATACATACGAGTTGCGCTTGTTTTCTTGACTTTACGAATATGCTTTCTCCAAGATAGATTAAATTAAAATGTTAAACCTAAGATTTTCAATTCAGTTACTATAGTCAGATCAAAATTAGGGAGTTCGTCTACAAGGATGGATGACTTTAACGAAAATAAAATTATTTTAGACTCGGCCATATTGAGACATAGTCAGTTTATATTAAACCGGTTGTGTAAATTTTCTACTTCGATTTCTACGACTTTGCTCGAATAATATTGAGAGCTTGCAATAGTAATGATCGTCAGATCATCTGCATACTTAATACATAAAGAACTAGAGCAGCTAGCTGAAAAATCGCTCATAAATATACTAAAAAGTAGTGGTGAGATAACACTGCCTTGTGGTACACCGCAGCTGTTTTTCCTCCACAAGGATTTCAAACCTAAATGCTTAACATATTGTTGTCTCTCATACAGGCATGATGACAAAAATCTTATCTGCCAGTTTAGAAAACCGCAACTTTTTAACTTTTCTAACAGTAGAGGAAATCTAACAGAGTCAAATGCTTTACTGATATCAGCTTGAATTAATTGAACGATCGGGTATTTCCCTGAATCTAGATGATTTAGACAAAATTGATGAATACTAAGCAAAGCGTCACTTGTACTTTTCCCAGGCCGGAAGGCATATTGGTGATTGTTAATAGCTTGAAGAAATATATCAGTAATTATCCTTTTGAAAATAATTTCAAGCCACATTGAAAGTGCAGGAATGAGCGTTATAGGTCTACAGCTATGTTCTGATATATTCATGGAACCTTTTGGAACAAGAACAACTTCTGACAATTTTAAGCATTTTGCGATAACTCCATCTTTAAACATAATATTAAATAAGCGCGATAACGGTTCTGCAATAGATTCACTTAAAAACTTTAGAACCCACGTAGGCGGTCCTGGACCGCAAGCTTTTGATGACGACATTTTTAATAGGGTTTGACATACTTCATCAGCAGATGTTAAGTCGTTATTATTTAAGGATATTGACGGTAAAGAAATTGTGTATGGCAGTTCATTATTTAAAAGGCACAATGACTCATTTATAACATCTAATGTTGTTTGAAGCTCTGTTGTTGAAAGATGTGATAAGAGAGAATTTAATGAAGAACATTTTAGAGAACCTTCACCTTTCCAAAATTGTAAACCGCGAGAACTACCTAATTTATTTTTTCGCGTAATAGCGTTTTGCTTTAACAATTTCTATCGATAGTTTTCAGAAACTCTATTGAATATATCTACGTTATTTTTATTATGATTTACTTGAATATCCAGTTCTTTAATATTATAAAATATTATATAACAATTGTTTATTATTTATATTTATTTACTAATAAATACTAAACCTACAATCTTCTTCCATTTCAAATATATAGTTATTACAGGAACGAAGAAAAAAATATCCTTTATTTGATAAAAATTCTATATTTCGATAGCTCCTGCTATCATCATCAGGATTACAAAAAAAATGTTTCACAATTTGTTTCCCTCGTGTTTCCAGCATTTATACAAAAATACAAGCATTGATGTGCCCGGCATTTTTACTTAAAAGAAAAAGAAAATACCGAGAAACAAAACAATCATCCACTAAAATTTTACACACATTTTAAAACAACAACAAGACAAAAAACAGAATCATAAAACAAAATAAAATTAAAATCATAAAATAAGTAACAAAAAACATACGAATTAAATAATAAAAATAATGTAAATAGAGTAATAAATTATAATTTAATCTAAACCAAAACAAAATAATAATACAATTATTATTTTATACCTGATCACATTCTTGTAAAGAATGTGATCAGGTATATGTTGGTCAAACGGGTCAAGGTTTGGTTAAGCGTATTAAACGCCATAATTTTAATGTACGTAAAGGGACCGATTCTAGTGCTGTTGCTCAGCATTTTAATAGTTTAAATCATTCCGTTGGTTTTGAAAATGCATCTATTTTATCATTTGAAAGTAACTTGTTATCTCGCATTATTCAAGAAGCGTATTTTATTAAAATAGAACCCCATTTAATACTTAATAATAAATCCGATTACAACCTTAAATTAAATTATAATTAATTATTTCAATATTACATTATTTTAATATTTTTCAATTCGTTTGTTTTTTCTAATTGTATTATTATTTTGTTTTGGTTTAAATTAAAATATAATTTATTACTCTACTTTTATAATATTTTTATTATTAAATTCGTATTTTTGTCACTTATTTTATGATTTTAATTTTATTTTGTTTTATGATTGTTTTTTTTCTATTCTTGTTGTTGTTTTAAAATGTGTGTAAACTTTTAGTGTAACTTTTAGTGATTGTTTTGTTTCTCGGTATTTTCATTTTCTTTTAAGTAGAAATGCGGGGCACATCAATGCTTGTATTTTTGTATAAATGTTGGAAACACGAGGGTATCAAATTGTGAAACATTTTTTTGTAATCCTGATGATGATAGCAAAAGCTATCAAAATATATTGCCCAGGGGGCTCCGGCCCCGGATGGGGCTAGTGGCAAGGGGGTGACCCTCTTGCTCCTAGCTCTGTCTAGGTTCGCTGCCCCCGTCCAACTGATCTGCCACAATAGTGAGTAAACCTGAGCATTTTTCACTGAATATTTTCAGTGAAATTAGGGAGGTGCTTCTGCCCTTAGACTTTTATCTGGTAGAGATGCAGATGTTATAGTCCATCAGGAGACGCAGTCTATCCGTCTCCCCCAGGACATTACTCGATTTATCCCAAAGCAAATTTGTTCCCACTATACTCCGTACATAACCCCACCTCACTCCTCTTCATCTCAAGGACTCTTGACCCTAGTTAAGTGCTCTTTAAGGTCCTCCCTCTTGCTAAATTACTGTTGTCCAGTCCTGTCTTGTTTGGTAGTTTCACTCGTTAAGAACGGTAAACGCCTCAGCCTAGCCAACGTCTACATTCGTCCAGAAGAGATTCACAAGAACCGAGACCTCCCGGATGGTATTATCGATAGCGACTATGACATGGTACTAGGTGAGTTCAACGACAGAACTGGTCGTTGGAATAATGCTGCACTCTGCAGAGCCAGGAACGGTTATCTTATTCACAAACCACAGTCCCCCACCTTTCATTGCACTTCAACGAATTCACTCCTCGACTTATTACTGCTCCACTAGAGGTGGTTGTTAAAACTCTTCTGCACGGAGCAGTCGCGACAGCATCTGTCCACATCTCATGATCTAATTCACTGGCAGATAGAGGAGGATACGCTGCTTAGAAGAAGATTTCACTTTGACCCGATCAGAGTGGCTTTCTTCCAGGCAGCTATCCAACGCTTCCCCCGAATTGGTAATAAGAGTTTAACCGAATTTAATTCCTACCTCTCTTCGCAAGCCACCGCCTTGTTTCGACAACCTATAAAGGTCGCATTTTCAGTCCCACTTCGACGAAACTCAAGCTCCTAGCTAAACTACTGAACCTCCCTAATCTCTCTTCCTCCGCCAGACAGACCCTCTCGAATGAATACCAGCGCACCAGATAATGGTTCCAGATGAGTAGGAATACGGCCAGCATTGTTCGTCTTAACCTTTCTCAGTCTTCCTTTTGGAAGATATTCAAGAAGGAGAAATTTGCTTGTTGGATAGGGCCTTGGGTTGGATCGGTAGTATAGGCCTTGATAAAGTTTTGGAGGAGTCACTTGCCATACGTAATTATGAACCACGCAATCTCCGCAACCAATCCCGCCTTGGGGAGACTTTAGGAGTAGAGATCTATCTGTCACAGATATTTTCAACGCCTGAGGGGCCTCTTTCGGGCACCTCCAAAACCGTCGCTCCACTCTCTTCTCGTGTCTGTCAGCTTTTGACAGCCGATCAAAGAAGGGAGGTGGCCGTCACAATGCTATTAGCCACTCCATCTGATATGGCCGGCATCAACATTAGCAAGAGAATTTGTATTTCAAAAAGGTTTCCGGTCTCTTGTCCTAAAGACCTGCGGCCCATTTCGATTCAAAATTCCCTCGTCTCGATCTACGAAAAAGCGCTTGCGCGTAGAATCCGCGATCATCTGATTAGGCGAAATTTAATCCCACCTGGTTTCCATGGGTTTGTCAAAGGTCGCTCGGTCCATTCAGCAGTTGGTGAAGTGCATCGGTTTTGTCAGGAGAACAGTCATCAGCTAGCTGTGGCTGTTTTCCTTGATTTTCCGCTGCATTTGAACGCATCTCCATTCCCTTTGTTATCTCTTCTCTCAGGTCCCTCGGGTTGCCTGCGAGAATTGTTAACAGGGTGTGAATACTGCTGTACACCAAGCGATTTTATTATGATGACGACTCTGATGCGCGTTAGTTCTACCCTATTACGGGTGTGCTCAATGCTCCCCTCTGTCCTATATTATATCTTGCTGCCTCCATCATTCCATTCAAAATATTTAAACGCGAATACCGTCTAGTGGTGTACACTGATGACACCACATCCCTGTTCACTGGACGCTGGTGCAAAGACGTAGCCTCAGACATCATCCGTTTCTTTTTAAGATTAAATGACCAGTTGCCCAGGTCCAATCTTGTTTTAAACTCCGCCAAATCGCAGGTGGTTGTCTTCCATGGCTCCCCTGCGACAAAGCAAAAACTTAAGAGATTAGCACTCTCTTAGCTCTCCTTTATATTTGCCTCAGAACCACTCCCTACCTTCACAAGTCGAGTAAAATACCTGGGATTCACCGCTTCGGTGAACTGGTCCGCGAAAGCCGAACTGGATAGACTCAAACGTATCCTGAAGAGAGCTAGTTGGGCTCTGAGACGGGCCTAGCATCTTTCGTTAAATGGGAAAACCCAGGTGCGCCTTTGGGGCACCTGGGCTATCTCGGGATTAGTCTTATTCTCCAGAGGACGTTCCCCAGAGCAAAGACTAAGGTTTATGAAGCTCCTTGTCTCTCGTTTACCCAATATCGTTCACACCGATTGGATTCTTCGGGGGGGGTGAAATACCCCGGGTGTTTCAATCGGAAAGCGGCGTGATGGATTGGTTGGGGGCCTCAGATCCCCATGGATTTGAGGCCATAATAGGAAGAAGAATACAAAGAAGTTGTTGACTTATTTTTCTGTTGACTGACTGTTTCTTTTTTTGACGGATTTACTTGTTAAACGACACCACCATTTATGTATTTTTATTAAAAAAAGTCTTATTATTAAAATATAGCATTTTTATCAAATAAAGGATATTTTCTTCTTCGTTCCTGTAATAACTATATATTTATTTACTATTTAATTATTTCAATTTTATTTAGCATTATTTTTAATTTACACAAATGGTGTAATATAAACTGCCTATGTTTCAATATGGCCAAGTCTAAAATAATTTTATTTTCATTAAAGTCATTCATCCTTGTAGACGAACTTCCTAATTTTGATCTGACTAGAGTAACCGAATTGGAAATCTTAGGTTTAACATTTCAATCTAACCTATCTTGGAGAAAATAATGAAAATAATGATAGCAAATAATGATAATAATGATAAATAATGATAAAAATGATAAAATAATAATGAAAAAATAATAAAAAAAATAATGAAAAATAAGGAGGAAATAATGAGTTAATAATGAGAAAATAATGAGTTTGAGAAAGTAATAAGTTAATAATAAGAAAATAATATGTTAATAGTGTGAAAATAATGAATTAATAACGAGAAAATGACAAGTTAATAATGAGAAAATAATGAGTTATTATTGAGAAACTAATGAATTATTATTAGTTAGTGACAAGTTATTATTGGCCTGTGAACTTTGTTTTTCCGGTAATATATCCCCTGTCAGAAATAGAAACTATGTATTATTAATACAACATTATTATTTGCTGCTTATTTTCAAGTTTGATGATTTTTTTCTTATAATGTAGAATTATACGTTATATTAGAATAAGGTACACGAAATACAATTCTTTGTATTAGAATAAGGTACACGAAATAATCAAATTTCATCAGAGGAAATACGTCATAAGCGCGTGTTTAGATCCGCTGCTATGCTAGGTCGAGGAATAGGGGCCGAAACATAATAACATAGCAGTTCCTCATGATGAGCTCAAATTCTTACTCTGATACATCATCTGTTATTTATTATTCAATTCATACAAATTAATTTTATTTTAAATTCTAATTTCAAATGTTAACTTGATATAAATATAAATTGTATAAAATCTTATATAATTAGTTATTATTTATCTTTATTTTAATTTATATACATTATAAAATACGTAGACTCAGTTATTTGATTTGATTAACAATGAAAAATATGCTATTTTACAATATTGCATAAGCTTTGACCGTTATCTACCTGTACAGAAAATAACTTCTATATTAAGGAGAGGTATAACACAGAAGTATCGGTACAGTACTGGCTAGAGCGACGAGTTTCAAACTCAATAAAGTACCGATCGGCCAAACATTTTATATATAAGAATTCTCAGGTTAGCGTTTTTTGGCCCCGCTGCTTTGTTGGATCGATAAATATGGGTCAAAAGATAATAACATAGAAGTTCCTCTTGATGACCTCTAATCTTTAATATGATACATCGTCTGTTATTTATTAGTCCATTCATAAAAATTGATTTTTATTTTTAATTTCAATTTTAAATTTTAATTTTAAGTTTTAACTTGATATAAATTATATAAAATATTATATAACAATTATTTATTATTTATATTTATTTACTGTTTAATTATTTCAATTTTATTTAGCATTATTTTTAATTTATAAATAATGTAAAATACGTAGACCCAGTTAGCTGATCCGATTCATTTAGTGATTGACCTACGAACTATGCAAGCGAAAATTATTTCAAATGTACTATACTGCCTTCGATTGGGCATTCTTTAAAAATAGAATCGACCCAACATAGCCCCGCTTCTATGTTGGATCGAGAAATAGGGGTCGAAATTTAATAACATGGCAGTTCATCTGATAATCTCTATTCCTTATTCGAATAAATCGTATATTATTTATTAGTCAATTCATAAAATTTGATTTTTTTTAATTTTATCATTATATAAATATAAATTGTATAAATTTTACATAATCATTTATTATTTATATTTATTTTTATTTTAAATTTATATATAGTATAAAATACAAAAACTGTTAGCTGATCTGATTTGTTCCACTGACAAATTATTTTTGATCTGTGAACTTTGTTTTCCCGGTAATAAAATCTCTGTCAAAAATACTGAAACTATGTATTATTAGTTACGACTTTACTATTTTTTTCCTCATTTTCAAACAAGTTTGATGATTTTTTCATCTATTTATTATAATAGAGAAATAAAAATCAACAAGATATTATTAAAATATTAATAGAAAATATGATAAAAATAAACCATTAATAAATAATATAATAAGCAATATGCTTTGTATTAGAATAAGATACACCAAATGATCAAATTTAATCAGAGGAAATACGTCATTGGCATGTATTTGGCCATCAATTATGTTGCGTCAAAGAATAGAGTCCGAAACCTGATAACAAAGCAGTTCCTCTTAATGACATCTAATTTTCATTCGAATTCGTCGTAGATCATTTATTATTCAATCCTTTCAAATTTATTTTTATTTTAGATTTTAATTATAAATTCTATCGTTATATAAATTGTATAAAATATTATATGGTTATTTGCTATTATAATTATTAATTTTTAATTTATATATAGTATAAAATACGTAGACTCAGTTAGCTGATTAGATTCAATGTTTGAAATTTTTTAACTAGACAACTTTAATAAAGCATTGCTTACGATAATTAATTGTTAATAGGTGTATCCAATTGTCATTAGATTGTTAATCTAGAATAACAATTAACTTATTACAATTGAATAATCCTTGATAATGGTGTACCTAGTGCCATCGAAATATTGGATCTAAATTGTGAAATAATTACGACTCTTCGCCTTATTTACAATCTGGTTATTAATCATCAACTATATATACCCTTTAAAAACAAAATTATTCCGAATAATTTTGGTTTGACAAAAATTTCGTATAAAATAATAATTGCTTAACAAAAATTTTGTTTTTCGGAACCAAGAACAAACTAATTTCATTCTAGGTGGGCAATACTTCAGTGATCAATGTCACTAGAAATTATAAAAGATTATTTCTAATTATCAATTAGAAAAGATTCTTCGCCGATTTTCCAAGCTATGTTCTGGTCTTCGGAACATCGCCTACTGTGATAGACTAAGCTAACTAAATATCACTTCAGTTTACAAGAGATAGGTGTACAATGATTTATTACAGTTATGGCAAATGATCCATGTCTTTCCTGGTTATCCATCGGAATCCGTTATTCTAAATGATCGCCCGAGCCACAGATGACACTCTTTATCAGTTGTTGTTCAATCACACTGGAAATGTCATAGATACTTGCGATTATCTCACAGAGCGGTAAACCTATGGAACCTATTGCCGAATTCGATCGTGTCTATGGCACAGTACAAATCTTTCCAGAATGCGCTGTGCATGTGGATAAAAAGAGAAGATTCTTTGCAGGAAATATATAACTATATGTGACAATTTATTATTGCTGAACTACTTTTTTATTTTTTCTTTCTTTTTTTCTTTCTTTTTTCCTTTTCTTAATATTGTGATCAGACAAAATGACTCTTTTTGTGTCAAAGTCTTGTAATACATAATAATAACTATTACCATGTGAATGAATAAATTATTTGGAATGATTTTGTAACTATTTTTCGTTTCAGTTGCCTCTTTAAAAGTTGCTTCTTTGAAACATTTCGCATTGCCCCATTGTATGACAGTGTTAAGGTGCTGCATCAGCCATGTGCAGGCACGTTTCCTCCGTGTATCGAGACAGTTTTGTTCCTAGAGATTTCAGGAACTTCATTGCAAATGGAACGAAAACACCAAGGATTTCGACTACGATGGAAGTAAATTCGTACTGGCGCTTATCGAGATAACTGCATTTGGCCCTTTTCTACGGAGTATCAGGCGACTGCGCAGGCCGTGGATACTACATGCGATACGTAGCTGGCGAAGAGGATATTGGGACAGGTAAAGTCCCACACCAGTATTCGACCAGATCTCACGGTGACAACGTAGCGATATCCGACCTCTTGCCATCGTTTCGCGACAGACCAGCTGGTTCGAGTCTAAACGGAATGGAAGAAGCTTAAAGCGCTTTTCTCACTAGCTCGTTGACAGCTGAATGACAGATAAAGCGCGCCTTTAACCGTCGGCAGTGGAGAGAGCGTGTGCTTCCTATATCTATAGGGTCGACACATGCATATACGTTTGGCTGGCTGCTGTAAAGTCTTAACCTCAGCGCAACGGCTAGGGAAAGCGATTAATCGTCTAGGTGGGTTCCTACTGAGGATATGGAATAGCTTCAAGAAAGGCTCCGGAGTAACAAAAAGCAACATCAATCAGACGGGCACGGTCTTGTGTGGTTTCGGTTTCGCTCAGCAGGTGGTTATAACGCAGTTCGTATAGCTCGTTCTCCGTTGTTTTTGAATATATGAATCCAAAGGAACGACATGGCGAAAGTTCGCACTCCAGAGGATGATGGTGTAGATAAAGTCAGGATCTTATGAGGCAGCCGTGGTGATCGTTGTGTTTCGGAGTAGCAAATAAATAAGGTCTTCGGATCACATGATCAATGAAGCAAACGCTAGATTTACGGTTTCATTGGTTAATTGAATGGATCGCTTAGTGTTACCTGGATCGTCGCCTGTTTCCACCATATTTATGGTAAGGGAATATTCAGAATGACTAAAATTAGTCTCTTCGGTTCTCCGTCGAAGAGCGACAATTCCCCACTTCAGAAACACGGGGAGCTTCTTAGTAAGAAACCTATCTTGGGTAGACTAATGCTGTTCCGAAGCAGGAACAATGTGTCGTGCTTCTTGAGCTTGGCCAGTCTAATTTAAGCTTGAATTAGCTTGCTAAAAACTCTATTAACTGCCTTGTCGATTTGTGTATCGCGGCCGATCAGGGCACCCAGCAGAGAAAAGCCTGACTATGGAATCGATTTGCAGCCAGTAAAAAGGTGATATATTGCTTGCCAACCTTCTTCGTTCTCAGTTACGACCTCGCACTTCTCCGTGTTGAGCTCTAGTCCGATTTCGGTGCTGATGCTATGAATTTCGAGGATACTTGAAACAAGAGACGAAGTAAATCCAAACAGTACCCAGTCGTCCAGATACCATGTTCTGATTGACGCTTAGATTTTGTCAAGTTGTTAACTGCAAGGCAAAAGAGGCGTGGCTCGAGTGGGTCTCCATGTTGAAAGCTTTCTCGGGACTCAACGATGTGGACAATCAAATTGATTGCCCAGCTGCTTTTTATGCAATTTTTGGGACAATTAGCATATTTGATATTTATTCTATTTATAGAATAACATCATTTTATTTTAAGATAATAAAATATAACCATGTTTGGGTTCCGATAATAGAAATTTTCTATTACAGGGTTATTCATTTTTATATGTACAATTATTCATTTTTATATGTACAAGTATTTATTTTTATATGTACAAGTATTTATTTTTATATGTACAATTATTCATTTTTATATGTATAATTTAAAAAAAATATTTGACCCTTAAAATGGTAAGAAAAACAAGAAAAAATATAACAAAAGAACTATGGGAACTGGTAGTGTCATTTTCAAATGAACACAGCATATCTAAGATTGCAGATTTGTTAAATATTCATAGGCACACTGTGCGTAAAATCCTAAGTGACCATGAATCAGGAGTTACTTTCATACCGGCTGAGAAAAAACGCATAGCAACCTGCAGAGAGTGAAACTCAAAATTTTCAAATATTGAGCAGACAATATACACCTCAATAACGCAAAACAACTAATTAATACAAAGCGAAATTAAGGATATCGTATCGGAGAAAAATAATGTAGTAGGGTCCCAACCAACAATTTCTAGGATAATCAAAAAGATTGGTATTACACGTAAAAAACTATCTATTATACCAGAAGAAAGAAATGTCACTGAAAGAATTGCTGCCAGAAAAGAATATGCAATTGACGTTAGCAGGATTCCCGATAATAACCTCGTTTTTCTAGATGAAACAGGATTCAACGAACATCTTAAGAGACACTTAGGGTATTCGCCAATAAATAATAAGGCATACACGATCGTTCTGGCTAATAAAGGAATAAACAGAAGTGTTATCTGCGCGATTAATTTGAAAGGTATTATCGAATATCAATATCGTCAAGGATCCTACAATGCAAATCTATTTATTGAGTTTCTTTGTTGTGTGGTTGTTCCCTACTTTTCTAGAAATCCAAATGCTATTATTGTGATGGATAATGCCAGAATCCCAATGTCTTTTTTTGCTCAATGATCAAATCTTTTTTCTCAATGATCAAATCTTCATTTACTGCAAAAAGACTCTCAGAACCTGAATTAAGCGTAGGAGAAACTATTGATTTGATCTTTTCATCTACAAACGATTATTCCTCACAATGTATTGGGTTTTATCGGAACATGAGAAATTGGCTAGAAAAGGCTAAATATGAAGAGTCCTTTTATTATTATTAATTTACACCAGAGTGAGCAAAAGCTCGTTACCAGGTGATTCACAATAGTCACAAAGTTAAAATAAAAAAATGAAAAAATGCCATGTAATTGTAGTCACAAAGTTCTTCAATTGTCGTTTGAATGCAGTTTTTGATGCACATGTTACTATGTGAGCAGGTAGATTGTTCCATACAGTGCGCACCCTATCTGGTAAACCTCTGCATACATCTCTGATGTGCCGTTTCACCATGTTGTGAAGGCCGTGACCTCTGAGTGTTGATTCTTTGCGGATGGGGAAGATATCTGTCAAAGGATAATCACGACAGTTTACGGCTGCCCATGTCATAATCAAGTCTGATATTAAGAGAGACTTTTCTATTGATGTAACGCCTAGCAAGTGAATTCTACTTTCAAATGGTAAGCCTCTTATCGAGGGAACCAAATGCGTTGCTTTGCGTAGCACCTTTTCAATATTCGTATGCTCAGTTTTTGATTGAGGATGCATGGCTTGCGATGCATATAACACGTGACTCAGAATCAACGATTCGTAAAGTGGTTTAAATGACGGAATGTCGACTCTGCGAATAGTTCTAAGTAGCATAGCAAGAATTTGTTAGCACTTAGTTTTGACTGCAGCGGAGTTGATATTTGTTTTTAAGTCATCTGTTATTATTACACCTAAGTCCTTGTAAGAGTTGACCATGTTTATTTGCCTTCCGCTTACTTCGTAGTTTGCAATATGTCGCCTGCGTCAAATGTGCATATGAGCACATTTTTCTGGGTTTATAGTCCGATACATTGCACCTGTCCAATGCTGCAGGTTCGATATGTCCAATTGTAGGATGTGCACGTCGTTGTCGTTTTTGATGGCCCGCCAAATTTTAATATCATCTGCATAGAGAATACAGTCAGAAGCTATAAGTGGTATTACGCTATTGATGAATATATTAATAGCGTTGGGCTCAGGGCTGAACCTTGTGGAACGTCAGAGTTTAGTTGAATGTTAGATGAAAACGAGTCTCTTATTTTAACCGTAAATAAGCGACTGTATAAGAAGTCAGAAATCCAATGGAGAATGCAAGTGTGCACTTCGATGTCATATAATTTACCGATAAGGATTGAATGGTCTACTCGATCAAACGCTTGCGATAAATCAAAAACGACAATGTCAACGTCGTTTCCGGCATCTATCGAAGAGGCCCAGTTGTGTCTCGCGGTGAGTAAGTTTGTCGTAGTGGATCGTAGTTTACGGAAACCATGTTCTTGATTATTCATGATTCACTTCCTGTTGAGAAGTGCCTACAAGTCAGCAAGCACTATTCGCTCCAAGAGTTTGCAAGATATGCATGTAAGGCTGATTGGACGGTAGTTCGATAAACGTGATTTATTTCCTTTCTTATAGATCGGGCACACTATTGCGGTTCTCCAGTCATCAGGTAAGGTCGATGTATATAACGAGGCAACAAATAGGCGATGAAGAGGTGTACACACAGTGGTAGCGAGTTCACGTAGGGCAATTGACGGTATGCCGCCTGGCCCAGAGAAATTAGTTCTTGGTAGTCTTCTTAGTTCCGGGAATACATTATTCAGTTGAACGATTTTTAGGCATTCGTCTAGATTAGCTGAGGCATTATTCCTTTCGAAACGTCCGAACGTTACCTTCTTACGGGTTGATGACGGGTTCGGCATTACAAATTCGTTTGCAAATAAATCAGCAATCGATTTTCGGTCGCATACCAAGTTGTCCACATCGTCCAATACGCATTGTAGTTGAGCGTGTCTTGATTTGCTCTGCTTGGTTACGAACAAATAGAATCGCTTTGGGTCAGATCGAATTTGGGAACATAGATTATTCAGGAATGTCCGTTGCTCATTGCGTTTAATCGACGTCGCGTAGTTTCGAGCTTTTCTATAAGCCTCGAAAGTGCCGTGCCCAGTTCTGTATTTGTGAAATGTCAAGTTGTGTTTTTTGATTGCCTGTCTTACAGAAGTGTACGACCCACTGAGTTGGTCTTGGTTTCGTTTTTACGCTCATAGTAGGTGAAAATATGTCAATCAGGTGACGGATCACGTCTCGAAAATCGTTCCATGCCTTGTTTACGCCTACGGAGAATGGATCAAGCCACTGATGATGTGACAAAAGTGCGGCAATAGTGGTGTAGTCAGTTTTGTATACGTTGATTCTAGAAACAGAAGGCACAAGATCCTTGACGATGTTTGGAAATGTCAGTTTTATAATTAGCACGAGATGATCACTGGATCCTAAGAGAGGCCTAAAGTGTATGTGTTTGACGTCATTGATGTTTTTTGAGAGGCACAAGTCCAGAAGTGATGTGGACTCGTTTCTTATTCTCGTGAATTCGTGGACATGTTGCACTAGGGTCATGGTCTATGAAATATTCTAAAAGTAATTTTGACTCAATGTCACAGTTTTCCGTTTGTGAATAATCATTCCAACTTACATGAGGCATATTGAAGTCACCGCAGATTAACAGCCCTTTCCTATGCAAGTGACGGTTGATCGAATTCATAATGTCGATAGTTGGTGATCTGGGAGAGCGATAAAACAAATCAACAGTAATATGCGATTCCATGTTGGATTTAACTTTGATCCAGATGAGTTCGTTACCGGTTGAGTTATCAACAGTTGATTCAAGAATTTCACTGTATAGGGCATCAGAAACAAATATAGCCACACCTCCACCACGTGAAGTTCTGTCTGCTCTGTGAACACTTTACCCAGGTATTGCGATTTCAGTATCACTGATCGACGATGAGAGCCATGTTTCGGTAAGTGCTAAGATATCAAAATTCTCATCCTGTGTTAGATTCGGTAAGCTCAGAACATTAGAAAACATTACACGAAAATTGCAAAGTCATTATTGGACATCGGCGCTATCGGAGAGTGAACTTTGATATTTGCCCGGTTGAGGTTGTCAAAAATACTATTTAATGTCGTAACTGTTTCTGTGGGGGAAGCGGCGCACATAGTAAGTCTGTGATCTACTGCGACACAAAGCTTCTGGACGTCACGAGAGGTTACGAGTTGATTGCGAAGAGCGAAGTTTAGCCGCCAGTTCATACGCTTGTGTCGCACTATTTGAAAACTCTGAATTGATAGGTTAACTTCTCCATTTTGTCTCCTCTCTATTAGTTCCAGTTTAGCGAGTTTTAGTCGAGCTCGTTCGTCTGGATCTAGATCTTGGAGAATATTCAGTCCAGTATCACAAAGTTTATACCGTTGTGAGAATACATTATCTCTCATTGTTTTGTTCTGAAATACTATTTTTAGAAGACTTGGTCTCCCATCTTGTTGACGCTTACCCAAGCTAATCAAATTCACAATATGTATAGAATTAAATTCATCTACGTTCTTTGATGACATCATCATGGAGAGGACCGTGCTTATCATATCCATGTCCTATTTCAGTCGATAATGATTATTCAAACTGGAAGGTTCACTGAGACTAGCTACTAGCAAACAGCGGGCACGATATTCCCCTGTGTGTAGTAGATCTCCTATGGTTTGAATGGTTATTGCTCGGAGTATTCGATGGTGTCAACGGTACATGATTGAAAACTTTGTGTTGCTTTTGAAGGAGTGTGGTAGTGATTGTTACTTTGAGATACGCTTTGTCGGGACATTGGAGAATTTTCTCTTTGGCATTTAGTTAAACTATTATCAGGTATTTTCTCCGATGTTTTCATCATTCGCAGATGCCGTTGGTTTCTGTTCCACACGCAGGCCGAACTGGGTATTATATGTGCACACGGCGATTTGGGAGCTAGAAGCTGCTCTGTAGAAACATTGATGAAAGGTAGGTCTTCTGGATTTCGTGTAGTTGGCTTAGAACTGGAATGTAGAGTAGATACATTAGTTATAACAATTTGCGGCTCCGTCACTGTCTCAGTAGATTTATCAGAAATTTGAGAAATTCCATCATGCTGTGATGCCATTTCCAATTGCTCTAAGCGTTTTATTAACAAGTTGATTTGTTTCGCCATACATAATCCGCAGTAGAACGGTGGCCCACCACAAGTTTCCTGACCCAAAGCACAATTATGTGTTACTGATGTCCAGATTTGACAGCCGCTAGCGGAGCATTCCACTTGTATGTTCTCGAGCTTGCCGGTTTTATCGGTATCAACAGAGATTGTTCGCTTGGATTTTGTTAGATTTTTCTTCTTAGCTCCCATTAACTGTAGGTTGCAATAATTTACAATTTTTAAAACTGCGCTCCTTGTCTACAAAAATGCTCTTTGTATATAAAATAGGTTTAGGTTCTTCTTCTGTTGTACTTTAGGTTCTTCTTCTGTTCTTCTTCAATTGTACAATAGTAGCGATCGTCTTCTATTGGTTGCTATCGTCAGAACTGTGTATATTAATATTGTATGTTTATTAGTTATCAAACTTTATTTAAGGTTGTATTAATTTCTTAATACAACTGGTTCGAGTCAAAATTTAAAAACTAAACTATTTTTTAAAATTGTACATATAAAAATGAATAATTATTGTACATATAAAAATGAACAACCCTGTAATAATCAAGTATCAGCGATAAAAAGCCTAGAATAATAAAAATTAAACCACTAGCAATGTATAGCATTAAACAAGTTCATCAATAATATGATGAGTATTAATCTATCAAAACTTTTGCATATCAGCCCATCAAGCATTTTAGCATTTAATTTTGAAACTTTTATATTTATATTATCTTGTAATTCAACATTTACACACATGACAGAGAAGATAAACACATTCACACTAATGAAGTTTATTTGACATTTATTCAGCAAAAAAAGCGAACATGAAATAAATAAAAATAAATCGAAGATATTTGATGTTAGGCACTTTCGAGAATTAGAAATAAAAATTTAACTTTCACATCATTGTCTAAAAATGATTTTACTAGGTAATAATTCCAAACACCATATATATTTGCAACAACTAGTCCTATGATATTTTAAACGTGTCAAAATATTATTTCAAAAGGTTTTATATTTATAATGCGAATTAACTAAAATTATAAATATATTTTTACTTTAATTTACACGACACATTTTTGCATGAGCATTCATGCATACAATATAATAAAAAATATAATACATTAAATAATAAAATTTTAAGAATTATAAAAATATTAGATATATGTATTGATATATAATGATATTGGTTTTCGTGAAAACTATTAAAAAAATTTAATAGGTTAAATTTTAACTGGTTAAAATCTTTTGGTTATAAAAACTTACAACAACAAAAATTGTCTTGGTGAATTCAAAGAATATATACAACGGCACGAGCGTAGCGAGCGCCTGGATATCCGAAACACAACCACGAAAAAAATACGAAAGTCGCAAGTAAAAATGGATCCATCAAGTAGAAGAAGCAGAGTTTGTCCTATATGTCATCTTACTTTTCGTTTAACAGTTTCAGGACTGCTATATAAACACGACAAACAACGGAACTGTCTCAGGTCAGGTGCCCAACCACTCATTTTCGTCACCTGTCAACTAGACATGCAAGTTACGAACAGCCATCCTGATTTCGACGATATATTTTCAGTTAATTAAATCAGCTAACTGAGTCTACGTATTTAATATAATTATAAAATAAACAAAACATATTAATGCTAAATCAAAATTTAATAATTAAATAATAAAATTAATAATTGCTTTTAGATTTTCTATAATTTAAATTTTCTATAATTTAAATCAAGTTAAAAAAATGAAATTTAAAATAAACGTCATTTTTATGAATTGAGTAATAAATAACAGACGTTGTATCAGAATAATAATTAGAGGTCATCAGGAGGAACTGCTATGCTATCAGGTTTCGGCCCATAACTCCTCTACCCAACATAGCAGCGGGGCCAAATACATGCTAATGATGTATTTCCTCTGAAATAACTATCTAGTATCTTATTCTAATGCAAAGTATATTATTTATTATCCATCCATAAAAATTTGCCACTTAAGAGTTTAAATTTATTCTTTATATTATTGTGTTGATTTATATATTTTACTATTTTCTGCTTGATGTTATTTTTATAGTAACCTAGTTTAAAATATGTATCTATTAAATTATTTAAATGATTTTGAAGAAAGCCAATATCATTACATATTGTTGCAATTCTTAAAATTTCATTATTTAATGTATTATATTTTATATTATATGGTATGCATGAATGCTCATGCAAAAATATGTTTCTTGTAAATTTAAATATGTCATCTTTACGATATAAATTAATAGTAGTTTTAGTTAATGTTAATTTAATGTTCATATCTAGATATACACCTTCTTTATCATTAATATTGGTTTTGTTAAGAATAAGGCTTTCTGGATAAATGTGCTCACTAATTGAATAAAAATTATTAGAATTAAATACACATATATCATCAATGTATCGAAACATATATTTCATATATTTATATTGTTTAGATTTAGTTTTTACACAGTTATGAACAAATTCATATTCTATAAAGCTTAAAAACAAGTCAGCTATAATTGGGCTACTATTACCACCCATTGGAACACCTTTTACTTGTCTAAATATAGATGTCCCTACTTTTAAATAATTTTGATTTATCAAAATATTTAAGGATTCTATTAATTCAATTTTATCCATATATTTATATTTATTTGATGGTTTAATTTTTGTTAGATAGGCGTTATAATTATTATAACATATATATGTATATCTTTTTCCGAATATAAGATTAATTAATTTTACTAACGCTTCTTTAATATCTACTAAATCTAGATTTGTATAAAGCGTACTAAAATCGTATGTATTTATATTTTGAAAATTTATTCCTTTTGTCTGTTCTAAAAATTCTTTTGTAGAATTAATACTGAAATAGTGTTTTATACCAGTATTAATTTCGATTACCTTGCAATATTTTTTAAAGTGTGCTTTAATTACTTTAAGTATTTTATTCATATAGACAGAAAGTGGTTTTAATGTACATTTAAACGCACTACATATGAACCTAGGTTTTATTGGATTTTTATGTAATTTTGGATTCCAATATAATATAGGTATAGTTTTATTATCTAATTCAACCTTTATACCCTTTTTATCCATTATAGAAGAGTTTGTAATTATTTTTGTGGTTGTTATTATTTAATCTATATTTATATCCTTTTGATAGCAGCTTTCTTAATTCACAATTTTCAATTAATTCTAGATTATGGGTACATATATGTTTATTTATTTTATCAAAACTAAGACTTTTACAATTGCATTCTATTTCCATTATGTTTCTAATATTATCGTTACATATTGATTTTAATTCTTTATTATAATTACAAATTTTTCGTCCTAATGGTGGTAGGAGTTTATACCTTATTTTAGGAATATATTTACTTAAATCTGACCCTATTATTTCTTTACTTTTAGAATTATTTAATGTCACATTTAACGATCGGATATCAACAGTTTTTAAGTCCCTCTGTCCAGTCATATCAAGAATTCCCAATGGTCACGAAACACAGTAGCAACCACACTTGGCTTTGTACTTCACGCAATCAACACAGGTTTTACAAACGAATTGAATTGAGCCGCCCTGTTCTTTTTTGCCAAATCGTGTCTAAATGTTACCACACGAAGGTCGAATTGTGACGACGGATCCAGCCTGACCACAAAAATAAAAAAGGCATCTTTGTCATTCGATATATCTTCTCTATCGGTGACCGCCGAAACACAGCCACGGCAAAAATACGATTGTCGCATGTTGACGGGTGATTCCATCACCAAATCCGCAGGAGATTACGCTCGCATCGTAACTAGGGAACTGGAAGAATGTTACGTACGAGCAGAAATCCGCATAGCCTCAAATGACGAGAAATTAGATCCATTCACCGCGGAAATGCACATAAAGCACCCAATCCGGGGCGAACCCGAAATTCACGAGCAAAGCCCATCTGACCTCCCTGCCCCGGTAATAACGTCCAAGGAAGACGTATTCGCGTCAATAACATCGTTCTACAATGGCACCGCCGGAGGCTTCGATAGACTGCGACCTCGTCACGTACAAGACTTGATCGGGCTAGATGACTCAAACAAAGAAAGTTACCTGGTTAGCCAGCTCACAGAATTTGTCAACGCTGTCTTAAACGGTAACGTACCCGAGGCGATAAAACTTATTTTCTTCGGAGCAAAACTTATTAGCTTCAACAAAAAAAGATGGCGGTCTCGGGTCTATCGCTATTGGTAATACGCTCCGCCATCTGGTGGCAAGGACGGCATCACTACTTATACGCGAAGAGGCTTCTGCCATGCTTCTCCTCCCCATCAAGTGGGAGTACGTTTCGGGTACGAAGAAGCAGTGCACTTATCGCGAATATTTCTGAAAGATGCCAAGAATTCCGATTATGGCCTACTTAAAATAGACTTTTCCAACGTCTTCAATCAAA
The DNA here is from genome assembly GCA_012934845.2 of Pomphorhynchus laevis. Lineage (NCBI taxonomy): Eukaryota > Metazoa > Acanthocephala > Palaeacanthocephala > Echinorhynchida > Pomphorhynchidae > Pomphorhynchus > Pomphorhynchus laevis. The sequence continues at coordinate 12,605 of WNNJ02003444.1, read as the reverse complement.
TCAACCGTGCAAAAAACATATGCGAAGTTAACTGATACATTCCAGCTCTTACACGGTTCGTAAACAGCTGCTACGCCTGTAAAAGTTTTTTGTATTACAGCGACCATCTGATACTCTCACAAGAAGACGTATAACAAGGTGACCCTCTCAACCGTTGTTATTTTGCCTCGCTCTCAATCCTTTAATAAAACAGCTCAGATCTTGCTTAGAAACCTGGTATCTGGACGATGGGGGAGTCGGCGGTTGGCCAGAAGATGTCATTCACGATGCCGAAATTATATCAGTTCAAGGCCCAAAGTACGGCCTGTATACCAATAATTCAAAATGCGAACCAATCCATGAGACGCCAAACGCGTTTCAAAAAGTTTTTGACGTTCTCCCAGGGGTCAAAACTATACCGCCATCTGAAGCCACCCATATATGTGGCGCCGTAGGAAATTCAGAGAGCATAGTCGACTCTCTCCGCCCCAAAGTATCAACACTGCGATTGATGTGCATCCGTCTGACTCATGTCAATGCACATAAAACATACTTTTTGTTAAAAAAATACTTAAGCACATCAAAACTCCTCTTCTTACTGAGGTGTAGCCCCCGTGATAATAGCATCGTTCTGTCAGAATACGACACTGTTCTTAAACAATAATTAGAAAGAATACTGAATATCTGTTTCTTGATCAACCTGGGAAAAGCAACTTTTCCCATTGAGTTTCCCAATTGTTTCCCATTACAGTGCGTCTACCTTGGCAATTTCTGCGTACTTGGCGTCTTACTCGGCATGTATTCAACTCAAGTTATGCATGTTGTCACCGTCCTTCCATGGACCTCTAACAGTCGGAACCGACGAGTTTCATCAGCATGCAAATCTGTGGATCTCTTCGGGCGATCGTTGGCCCCTAACATCGAGTCATAGTTCATCAGGAGATCAGGCAATAATAAGTGATGCCACAGCTTCTAAATCAATCCCAGATCGACATTCCACGCAAAAAGATTGGACACCCGCATCAAGCGTTGCTACCTCAGCCAACCTGAAAAACAAGACTTTGGAGCCTAAAGAACTTGCCTGTCTAACTAGTGTTTCAACAGCTGTCGCAGAAGCGTTCTTACAAGCATTGCCATTATCGGCTGTAGGGATGATATTGCCAGACGAAACGTTACGTATAGCCATCGCGTTACGTCTCGGCGCCACAGTCTGCCAGCCACACTTGTTTATGAGGGGCAAAAGTAGAGAGAAAGGGCACACATGGCTTAAGCTGCCCCCGATCAGCTGGCCGTTTTGCACCACACAGTATGGTCAACAAGATCATCGTAGATGAACTCAGTAAATCACACCGTCCTAGCCGTCTCGAACCGCTTGGTCTAACAACATCTGACGACAAACGCCCGGATGGCGTGACAATGATTTCATGACACAAAGGCAAACCCATGTGTATGGACTTCGCCTGCGTCGGCCCCTTATCTGCCAGCCGTATTTCAGAGGAAATACGCCATTAGCATGGATTTGGCCCCGTCGCTATGTTATGTCGAGGAATAGTGGCTGAAACCAGATAACATAGCATTTTTTATTGATGGTATAATATTAACCTGTTCATTGAAATACTGGTTTATAAATTCTTTATACGAATGAGATACTTATAATTTTTAAAAATATTAATAGTACAAAACACGCAGTTTCTCTATTTAAAACTTATAAACATGTTTCTTAAATTACATCCTACAAAGTTTATAAAAAAACTTGCTGAATACTTGTAGTAAAACATTGTAATTTAAAAATCAGTAGGAAGTCTAAAAAAGATGTATTAGGATATGTTCGAAAGTCATATTTAAATAAGTATAAATATGTAGAGAATTTTACCAATTCTCTACTGAATAATTCTATCAATTCTTCAGCTCATTTGAATCATTCAAATAGCTGAAGTAATACGGATACACTGATGAACAAGTACATGCAAAGTAATAGTTCAACTATTCGTAAGCTAATTCACTATAATTATTAGTATTCTTTCTGGGTATTTTCGAAACCTGGTGTCAGATTTTTGAATAAGAACACCAACGCGATGAATCAGAATAGCTAACTGACTATGTAATTATATTATTTATAAATTAAAAATAATGCTAAATAAAATTTAAATATTTTTTTAATATTTCAAAATATTATTTACAAATTAGTAGTTACCCTCAAATGGGTCTTATAAATACCAGAATATAATATTTTTGTCCCTATATCTTCGTTATAGTCCTTATTACTCAGTTGCGATTGAAACTTTTGTAATTTCTCCTCCTTAACGTCATCGACACTGATTTTGCAATAGATATCGAAATGTTTGTTCTTATTCTTCTTATGCAGTTATCTTACCTATCTACGTTTTTTCTGTCAATCTAGTGGCAATCCGCTTAATCACACTGTTTGCTACAGGACCTATTCCTCCAACTGTCGAGAAAATCATCGGGTGGAATGCCGCTTGCTCAATTCCTGTAATTCTTTCTTCGTACTTTGCGTTTGTTCTTTTTTTAAGTAATTGTGTTTTTTTCAAAACACAATTACTTAAAAAAAAGTTTGAGATAAAATAACATACATTTGAGATCTAAAGTAAATACAGCAAGCATCGACGACAACCTTCGACGACAACCATCGACGACAACCATCGGTTGAAAAATTGATTGACTTTAATTGATTTACTTTAAAAAATACTTTAAAAATACTTTAAAATTGATTTACTTTAAAAAATATTGCAAGGTAATCGAAATTAATACTGGTATAAAACACTATTTCAGTATTAATTCTACGAAAGAATTTTTAGAACAGACAAAAGGAATAAATTTTCAAAATATAAATACATACGATTTTAGTACGCTTTATACAAATCTAGATTTAGCAGATATTAAAGATGCATTAGAAAAATTAATTAATCTTATATTCGGAAAAAGATATACATATATATGTTATAATAATTATAACGCCTATCTAACAAAAATTAAACCATCAAGTAAATATAAATATATGGATAAAATTGAATTAATAGAATCCTTAAATATTTTGATAAATCAAAATTATTTAAAAGTAGGGACATCTATATTTAGACAAGTAAAAGGTGTTCCGATGGGTGGTAATAGTAGCCCAATTATAGCTGACTTGTTTTTAAGCTTTATAGAATATGAATTTGTTCATAACTGTGTAAAAACTAAATCTAAACTATATAAATATATGAAATATATGATTCAATACATTAATGATATAGGTGTATTTAATTCTTATAATTTTTATTCAATTAGTATACAAATTTATCCAGAAAGCCTTATTCTTAACAAAACCAATATTGATGATAAAGAAGGTGTATATCTAGATATGAACATTAAATTAACATTAACTAAAACTACTATTAATTTATATCGTAAAGATGACATATTTAAATTTACAAGAAACATATTTTTGCATGAGCATTCATGCATACCATATAATATAAAATATAATACATTAAATAATGAAATTTTAAGAATTGCAACAATATGTAATGATATTGGCTTTCTTCGAAATCATTTAAATAATTTAATAGATACATATTTTAAACTAGGTTACTATAAAAATAACATCAAGCAGAAAATAGTAAAATATATAAATCAACACAATAATATAAAGAATATATTTAAACTCTTAAGTGGCAAATTTTTATGGATGGATAATAAATAATATACTTTGCATTAGAATAAGATACTAGATAGTTATTTCAGAGGAAATACATCATTAGCATGTATTTGGCCCCGCTGCTATGTTGGGTAGAGGAGTTAGGGGCCGAAACCTGATAGCATAGCAGTTCCTCCTGATGACCTCTAATTCTTATTCTGATACAACGTCTGTTATTTATTAGTCAATTCATAAAAATGACGTTTATTTTAAATTTTATTTTTTTTATTTTTACTTGATTTAAATTATAGAAAATCTAAAAACAATTATTAATTTTATTATTTAATTATTAAATTTTGATTTAGCATTATTATGTTTTGTTTATTTTATAATTATATTAAATACGTAGACTCAGTTAGCTTGATTTGATTACAAGTTAATGGGAGGACGTAAGAAAACAACTAAGACCGACACCAACTATGGACAACTGCAAGTACAGTGCTCGATACACGACTGCAGCGTCTGGACAACAATCACCTGCGACAAGAATAAGGCTAAAGAAGACTTCGTATGTGGTTTTTGTGCCAACAAACTAATCTGCAATCTTTCCAATAAGCACATATCAACATCCAACACGTCAACTCAAACTACCCCCGTCGTTTCTAATGTCCTTTCTCCACCCACCGACCCTGCCACCATATACACTTCCCATTCCATGTCATCTTCACTCCCCGACACCCCACGTCCCGTCCTTCCTGTCTCGTTTCTCAATAACTTGCATCCATCAATCAAAATCACCTCCACCAACCTCCACTATCCTTCCACTCATAACCTTTCCTCACATCGCTTGCCACCCTCTTTATTATCATTATCCTCTATGTCTCCCGTCGTCAAACCAAATCCCTCCAAATCATCAACTGCCAGCTCTTCTATCGTGATCTCACCTACTCACGTCAGTCGTCCTCCTTTACGGAAGCGCTTTGCTTCTCGCGATCGTTGCGTCATTGTTACTAATATCACGCCTTCTAACTCCTTATCTCCACAAGCACGTCTAGACCACGATGTTTCCGCCTTCAGATCCATCCTCTCGTCTATTGTTCCTGCGGATAAACCATCATTTTTCAAGGACATTTCTCCTGTCGCATTCATCCGTCTAAACAAATCTTCTCAACCTAATCCTTCCCACCCTCTCCTAAAAATTGGTTTCAAGCATTGCTCTCACGCGTATTCTGTCCTTTCTCAACGATTTAAACTCATGCCATCTTCAACCACCCAAATTTTCCCCGATCGCGCCCCTTCTGAAGTCGCTCAAATTTCTCCAGCCCGCATCGAAAAACGCCGTCGCGAGGAAACGGCAAAACATCACTCTCCATCCGAAACATAGACGGAAATTTTCAAGTTGTCCACACCCGTCCAAAAATTCGATGGCGCTCCATCTCTCCTATGTGTCTTCTCCACTAGACTCTTTCGCCACAACACACGGTTTCCGCCTAGGTCTCCTCAACACTAGATATATTCTCAATAAATCCGATATTATCCTCAACCTATTCACAAAGCAATCCATCGATCTCTTCTGCATCACTGAATACAGTGATGCAGAAGCATCACTGTATTCACAGTGATGAATACACCTCACTGTCGATCTCTGATCCTGGTCTATCCGATCCCTTTCTTATCACCCTTGATCTCACTCACAACCACACCCATCCTCACACACCTACAATCCTACGTCGCCCTTGGAGAAATCTTGACCTCTACCTTCTACGCTCCGCCTTACTCAAATCGTCTCTATCATTACCCACAATAACATATTCATCTCCGCCATGCTTTTCGAGTCTATCACCGCTCTCTCAGACGTGATTTCCGCTCGATCACACCGTCTTTCCGTGATTCCTATCTTGCTCTTCGCCGGTCTCATCTCAACCTACTACGTACCAAATGCAACTCCTTCTGGCAGCATAAAATCATCACTTCATTCAACTCTAAGACTCTCTGGCATACTTTTAACTCAATCCTTGCTCGCTCCTCTTCGCCGTGCAACATCAATGCCAATGATTATTCGTCATTTCTCCAGACTAAAGTGTCCACGTTGCTCTCTCACTCCTCGATCTCCATCCTATCCTACTCTGCCCAGTCTACTCTCAACCTTCCGGAACTCTTTCATCTTCTCCATGTCTCACCTACAGAAGTGTCATCTGTCATCATGTCCTTGCCCAACAAAACCAAACCTGCCGATCTCCTCCCTACTCACATATTAAAATCCATATGCTCATCGATATTCCCATTTCTCACAACCTTGTTTAACTCGTCCATCCGCAGTCGTATCTTCCCTTCACACTTGGAAATCCGCAATCGTTCGTCCCCTCCTTAAGAAACAATCGCTCGACCCCTCCCTTCCTTCTAGCTATCGCCCCATTTCACTACTCCCTACTCTTTCTAAGCTCTTAGAACGCCTCATCTTAATACAAATCAACGCTTATCTCTCCTCATCCAATCTGTACCCTCCTTTCCAATCCGCTTTCCGCTCTAATCACTCCACAGAAATCGCATGCATAAAAGTGTACAACGACTTACTCATTTCTCGAGACAAGGCTCTATATAGTGTTCTCATCTCCCTCGACCTCTCCTCCGCATTCGACATTGTCGACCACTCCGTCCTCCTTTCTTGCCTTCGTTATGATTACGGCTTTTATTCCTTCGCCTTAGCATGGTTTGCCTCATATCTATCCGACCGTTTCTTTTTCGTCTGTTCAAATTCATCATCCTCCCCTCTCATCCCTATTTTTTGCGGGGCCCCACAAGGTTCAGTCCTAGGTCCCCACCTTTTCTCTCTTCTGCTTGGCGATCTCTCTCCGTTTATCAAACCTTACTCCTTTAACGTCATGCAATACGCCGATGACATCCTCATCTATGCTCATGCACCCGCACATCGCATACACGATATCGGTATTTCTGCCTCAAACTGTCTTTCTTCAATCTACAAACGTCTCTCCAATCTCCATCTCGTTCTAAACCCCGAAAAGTCTAAAATAATATGGATCCTCCCCCTAAACCAAACATATCTCCTCCCACTGTATATTTTGCCTCATCGATTATCCCCATAGTCCACAATCTCACTTTCTTAGGCTTCCATTTCGATGATCACCTTTCCCTTAAACCCTTCGTCCGTGACAAGGTCCGCTCATCTAACTTAATTCTCCGTGACATCCGCCGTATCCGCCCCCTTATCGACTTCCGTTCTTGTATGTCTCTTCTTTCATCGCTTCTTTTCCCTAAAATCGATTACTGCCTTAGCCTTTTCGCCAATTCTCCAAAATCCATCATCCTACCCCTACAACGAATAATCAACACCGCCGTTCGAGTGCTCTTTCGTCTCCGTCGCTTCGACCACACATCCACATATTTTGCCCAACTCTCCTGGCCCACCATCCACATCCGCATCAAACTCCGCCTTCTTCTCGTTACTTTTCGTCTCATCGCTGTCGACTCCCCATCGTTCATCAACCTTCTTTTCTTAGACGACACTCGCCCCACCTCACTATCGCTGTGTTCCCGTCATACCCTATTACTACATGTTTACAATTACTCCAACAACTACGGAGGTGGAAATTGCGATATCGTATATGCGATGGGCGGGTGCATGAGTATATATGATGATGCCTTTGGTGTATTGCATGACGTTAAAGGAGTTAGGTTTGATAAACGGAGAGAGATTGCCAAGTAGAAGAGAGAAAAACAGGGGTTCTAGGACTGAATCTTGTGGGACCCCGCAGAAAATAAGGATGGGTGGAGAGGATAATGAATTTGAGCAGACTCGAAAAGAGTCTGAACCAATCATACTCTTTGATATACTCATCTGAACCAATCGTCGACCCCAAAACGTTTTGCCGTCATGTTTAAATTGCATTTCAGGAAACATCGGATACAATTCACTTCGTGGGTTATGAAACAAAATCGATGATTTCGAGGCATTTACAAAATACCAAACTTGTGACCATGTTCAACAAGTAATTGCCACACTTTCTCGAACTCATTCGGAGGACCGACAAAGTTCGCGTCATTCGCGTACCGTCTTTGAGTGATACACGGGCAGCTCACCTCAATCATTTATATGAGTGACATATAGGCAATCTTAAATATAGCCATAGCAAACGGCTCGCCTTGTGTGAACCCTTCGCGTGAATAGATTGAATCCCCTACGATTGAAGCATCTACACATAACAATCCGAAATCTGAGTGGTTTTGAAACTTACATCGTAAGGAATGAATTGCGTATTCTAAGCCATTACGATGTGAGGCACAAAATTGAACCACGCTAGCTGCCTCCTGCAAATCCGACATGATAAGATGTAACATTCTCTTACAGATTATCCGTCTTTTAACATCTGCAATACCAATACGACGTATTCCATCATTTTTCTTAGGTATTACAACTAAACGGCAAACTATGAAAGCTACAAATTCATCTGATATAATTTTAGTGGAAGAGATACGAATTGCAAATGCTGCCAATGCTTCAGCCAGTTTGTCGGAATGATTTCCAAATGCAGGTAGCATGTGTCGCCAAAACATTGTATATATACCTGATCTGCCAGCTGACCCAGAAATTAAGCGGGCTGGACGAACTATCGCTGCAGCGTCAATTTACAAAAAAGAAGATGAATGATGTGACTTTGCATTCGGTATCATACGCGAAAGCAACTCTTCCCGTTTTGCATGTGAAGGTTCATTTTAGGTTTTCTGAGATGTTCTTTAACAGATAAGTGTCGTGATATAACACTTCAATTTATTCGAGTTTATTGTTGATGGAAAAGCTCCTTAAACCTATCACATTGATTCTGAACCCGGATAGCATCAATGCTGAGCATATATGGTGACACTGGCTTCAGAGATTTCGCACATTCATTGACTGTCTCGATCACTGTCTCAGCTGCAAATTTTCAATATTCTTATCAATCACGTCTCCACTGAAGTTTTTGACTTATTCCGTGAAGCCACAACATACAATGACGATACTGAACTTCTGGATGCAGCATTTGTGAAATCAAAATCCGATTTATTTTTGAGACATCAACTGCGGAATGTTCATCAATCAACCGATCAGACAATTGATCAATACATCCGACTGTTAGAATCATTGGGTCGAGATTGCCCGTTCGAGGCTGTCAGTGCATTTGACCATCGTAATCTATTTTTGCGAGACACGTTCGTTGCTGGAATTCAATCTGCTATAATACGACAACGACTGTTAGAAGCGTCTATCACTGATAAAACACAGGCATATGATTTAGCCCGGATCCTGGAGAATGCTCAAAACCAAGCAAATCATTTTAAACAGTCACAGACAGAACAACACGATCATCCCAAATCAATCGTTATTAATAAAACTTGTAATGCAGATAATAATACATCTTCTGAAGATACAACATGTAATGTATTGACAAAACGACGTTGCTATTTTTGTGGTGATAAGAAACATCGTCGTGATCATTGTCCAGCTAGAAGGGCCACCTGTCGAGAATGTGGTAAAATGAGACACTTCGCTAGTGTGCAAATCGCGTAGAAAATCCTTTCATGGCGTACATTCGGTACTGGGAGGTACATTGGTGTCTTTCATCGACGCCTCAACCAAAACTCCAATAACTAATGCAGTCGTAAATGGTCACTCATTGAGGGCTCTTATTGATATTAGAAGTGCGTTAAATCTTATCGGTCCTGAGGCCCTAGCGAGCTGTAAACTGATACCTCAACCACATAGTCTAAACGTGTCAATGGCGGATACCTTGTTTTCAACTAAAGTAAATTGTTTCGTCATCGTGTCTATCCGTATAGATTCGGATCACTATGATAATGTCAAATTGTACATTTTACCGTCGTTATGTTCAGATATCATCCTTGGCCGTCCCTTGCTGTGTCTACATTCATCATTACTTATGAAGTTTAATGGGAAGCGACCTTGTTTCACGATCGGATCTACAGGATCTGTGAATGTTGAACCGGTACAACTGTTCAAGTATCTCGATGAAAGTATACACCCAATTGCAACAAAGTCTCGAAGACGCAATCACCTTGACGAAACTTTCATCGACAGCCAAGCAAAACAACTTCTGATCGATGATATAATGTAACCTAGCCAGTCTCCTTGGCGTGCTCAAATAGTCATAGCTAATAATAACAACAAGAAGAGAATGGTCGTTGATTATTCTCAGACAATCAACAAATTCACACATCTAAGCGTGTTCCCGATTACCAGAATCGATGATTTAATCGACAAATTGACCCCGTATTCCATTTATAGCAATTGGATCTAAAATCCGCATACCATCAAATTGCCATACGAGACACTATCTACTGATTCAACCATTTACGATAATCACAGATCAGCAATCAGTATCCTTTATGTTCAGCACTAAGAATAGTAAAATAAAGAACGACAAAGTGCTACGCTGGCGTTTAAAACTGTCACAGTTCAAATTCGAAATAATTTATCGTCCTGGAATTGCAAATCACGCTGCTGATGTTCTTTCACGCCAAGTAGATTGTAATGCCACCACCACTATCCATCATATTGGCATGCGACGTTTAATCGAAATTCACAATCAACTCTGCCATCCAGGAATAACACGTATGTGGCATTTTGTTAAATCACGTAACCTACCGTAAACACTATCAGATGTTAAACTCGTATCAAGTGAATGTAGGAGTTGCGCTTGTTTAAAGCCACAGTTCTTCAAACCTCCTGATGCTAAACTCATCAAAGCGAGTAAACCTTTTAAACGGCTATTAATCGATTTCAAAGGACCCCTCCCTGCTTCTAACAATACACGATATATCCTTAGTGTCATTGATGAATACAGCAGATATCCATTTGCCTTCGCTTGCAAGGATTTATCATCAAATACAGTCATGAACTGTCTTACACAGATATTTTCATTATTCGGATCACCAGAATCAATACATTCAGACAATGGCACTGCATTTACATCCGCTGACATTCAATCTTTCCTTCGAAAGCATGGAGTAGCCATGAGTCATTCAACACCATACAACCCACGTGGAAACGGGCAGGTGGAACGACTCAACGGTGTGCTCTGGAAAGCTATCACATTACGTCGTCACGACCTGAATAGAAACATTCGGGAGTGGCCGAGTGTGTTATCTGAGAGTCTCAATGTAATTCGCTCACTATTATGTACGTCGACTAATGACACTCCGCACAATCGTATGTTTAGCTTTAATTGTCGATCTGTAATGGACATGATCTACCTAAGTGGCTTACAGAGCCAGGACCCTTTATTGTACCGAAAAAAAGTATTAAGGCTTTATTCGAGTTAATCTGCAAAATCATGACAGACAAGTTAAATAATATAAACAAAAGGTTTTGTTTATCATGATAATAAGTCACTAATCATCGTTTTGCAGCGTAAAGTCCCTTCATTTTTCTGATCAATAAGTAGATGTGTGGTTGAGGTGATTTTACCATTATATACAAGATTGCGGAATCTTTTTTCAACTCTGTAGTCAAATTTTTTCTAGTTTTTAATTTAGAACGTAATTGAAGAGTATCTGCTTCATCAAATAATTCAGCTATCTTTCCTTTTCTCCATATGTCTACCCTGCGATCAATGGTCTTCCGAACCATAGCTGTTTTTCGTGATGAAATTCACTGCATTTGCTTGCATTACATTGAGGCAGATCGAGTGTACTTGTAATCCATTGGATAACCATCATATACATCCGCTCGATAGAAATAAAGCGCACCGAGCAGTTGTTATTGTTCAATGTCATAAGGTCGGATGTAATTAAGTCCTTTGTTGCTCTAACTATACGTGATGCAATCGCACTTTAATTGGCATTATAAATTCCATTTGTTCTTGCCATTTCCGAAGGTGGGTTGTTTAGATCACACGATTATAAAGCTTGCCAGAAGTTGGTCTGTTTGAGGCAGGGTTAGATGCCACCTGTACGAATTTGCTTGAACAATTTGAGGCAAAACAATTTACACATCAATACACTCCCTAGCACATCGGCAGCCATTGCACTTTGCATTTGGGCCATTCCACGCACAGCATTTTAGTTCAGTAGCTGGTTGCCCTTTAATCATTGTCAATTTGACAGAAGGGTCAGTGTAAATATTGTATATATGTATGATATTTCTCGTTTAATAATAATGATTTCATAATAATGATATGTATATAATTATACTTAACCGAATTGGAGAAATCCCTTTTATAGTAAGAAACTACTTATTTGGCGTACGTCATTACATTGATACCACGCTAAATTTTGTGCGAAACGCGCAATGATTCATGAACGATCTTTGACTTGTAATTGTCTTTACTGTTCTGAATACTTTCAATCTCTTTTTCACGTCCTTACATGCGTCTATTTATCGAAATTATCATTCAGTAGTATTGACCGATTAGCATGTCCATAATCTAAATTTGATTACTGTGATTTGATATTCATCAATCAACTATTTTGAATGTTTATTACCGCATTTTTTCAAATTATTTACTTGCAAATATGTTTTTCCCTGTTTGTTTGACCCACGCCGAAATATAAAGTGGTTTTAATAAATCTCTGCATTAACATTAATATAAAATATATGATATTTTAACATATTATATAATATACGTTATATTACATTATATATTATATATTATAATATTAAAATATAATATAATTATAATATTATAATATAATATAATAATTGTTGGTAAAAATTCCCACTCATATTTGTTGAAGAATTGCAAGGTAGGGAATTTATTTGAAAAATTTTACAAATTTTCAGTCGCTCCTAGCGACCTTCTTCAGGCAAAAAAATCAAAAATCAAGAATTTTTGATTTTTTTTGCCTGAAGAAGGTCGCTAGGAGCGACTGAAAATTTGTAAAAATTTTCAAATAAATTCCCTACCTTGCAATTCTTCAACAAATATAATAATTATATTATATTAATATAATAATATAACAATATAATAATATA
>WNNJ02003443.1:0-28906 GCA_012934845.2 Pomphorhynchus laevis | reverse complement strand
TTAATATTAATATTAATAATATTAATATTAATATTAATAATATTAATATTAATATTAATAATATTAATATTAATATTAAATAATATTAATATTAAATAATATTAATATCATTTAATATTAATTTAAAATTTCATCGATATAAAATTTAATATCGCATTATCATGTTATATGATACAGCATTAAATTCGGTTACACTAAATATTATGCTATCGTGCTTACTCAGTAAGTAAAATAAAAACTCACAGATCAAAAATAAGGTAATAAAGCTTATCATCCAAGATAGATTCGTACAATCGAACTAAAACATAAAACAGATAACGCAGTGGTTTAACATATTGAAAACTCATTTAGATTGACGGATCATAAAACATCAGACTCGTGTATTTTTAACTTGCACTATTTTGTTTTAGTTTTATTGCATATATGTGAAACGTAAGAAAAGAAAATTATCACATATAAATGTTTAATATTATTGTCAATAAACACTTGAAAACGGAGCATGGAATATTTATTGTAAATTTTCGGTCATTTACATTGCAATCATTATCAGACATCTATAATAAAATTGTGAATGAGAATACATGTAGCGGCCATAGCAGATAGCAGTTCCTCCTGATGACCTCTAATTCTTATTCTGATACAACGTCTGTTATTTATTATTCAATTCATAAAAATGACGTTTATTTTAAATTTCAATTTTTTATTTTAATTTGATTTAAGCTATAGAAAATCTAAAAACAATTATTAATGTTATTGTTTAATTATTAAATTTTGATTTAGCATTATTATGTTTTGTTTATTTTATAATTATATTAAATACGTAGACTCAGTTAGCTGATTTGATTTTTATTTATAAATCCTTCGTCTTTTAAGTTGATTGTTAGCTTTTGTGATTTAATGCATTTTTCGACTTTGCAATCATTAAAACCTCTTTATTATGTCTGTGGTAAAATACCTTGGTATGTGCAGTTAAATCATATTTGCTAGTTCGCCTATCGTGGTTCTCTAATACGTGCTTAAAAATTGCTCCTGATGAATAATGTTGTATCAAACCATCCGTTAATTTATGTGTTGTGAAACCAATATAAGTTGCATAACTGGCCTACATTTAACATTTAGAGAAGTAAATTTGGATACAACATTATTTACGGCGCGAGTGTCATTAGTTTTGCTTCGAATTTGGACACTATCTAAAATTTGTTTTAGATATAAATACTTACAATTGATCGGTAGTTGGGTCTCATTAAAGATCTTAAACACACAACAATGTCCATCAATTCAATCACTGCCACTCAACAATCCACTAAGGTTATTGATATTTTTAATATCAACAACCAGGTGCTACAGGAGGAGCTTCTTCCAATTAAGAAGATTGAAAATTCACTAATAAATACAGCTACTACTCCTGTAGTGCCAAGCCAAATGCTCAAAAGTTTTTAAGAAACTTTATTGACAATTACAAGAATAGAGTCATTATAAATTCAGCACGTTCATTCGTTAATTCATACAAAATTTCCTTCACAAATATAGATCTCCGAAGGAATACATGAACTTCTTTAATTTTCATATTAAAGATAAAGGCACGTTCTCCTAAGGCCTATTCAAGCATCAGCTAAGATTACAAACATACAACAGGACCTCAATTATGATGACTTATTGGAACTTTGTAAGAAGTATGATATTTCTAATATAATAGAAATATTATATTAAAAATATAATATTTATACCTGTACCCTCTATTGGGTACAGGAGGAAACGCCCTACCTTGAATTCGCTGATAGATACGAGGACAATGCACTTATTCTGACAAACTCAATATGTAACCCTTTTATGGGATGTAATTTGAAGTTTGAACACATATCATTTAACAGCATGACATACCCCCACTGTGACCGATGTCACAACTATGAACATTGGGGTCCAGTTACTAACTACCACAGACTTGTGGAGTATCCGCCTCGAAGAACAAGAACCACGGTACTGACGAATGTACTGCAATCCCGTTATACAGCAACACCATCCCGCCTGGTCACGCAAGTGCATATTGTTTAAAAATTACCAGAGCCGACAAACGAAGCACGCGGATGGTAATACTTAAATAATTAACTTAAATAATAAGCAATATTTTTTTAACAATTAAATCCGGTAGTAACTTTATGGTAAGAAAACTTAAAGGTCAGAAATAAGTGTAGAAAAAATAAAAAATGAAGGGATTTTCATTTACCGATGTTCGGGTGCTTAAGTTTCCTGCAGATTCTATTTTCTCGATCAACCTTTGAGCAGTCTAAATAAAATGAATTAGGTAATAAAATTAATAGTAATATAATTAAATTAAAATATTAAATTAATTATTTATTATAGTATGGAATCAAAGAAACGTGTATTATAAGATAAAAAATTCTCAGTCCAATATTTCAATAGCTGCTGCTATCATCGTCAGGAAATACTGTTTCACACCACCTAAAATTTTATATACAAAGGTTTTATCGTGCAACACTTAAAAGAATTCCAAGAAATAAAACCTGTACAAGAAAATAGCATATCAAATAAAATTTGTTATGAATATGTGAAAAAAGAAACAATCACAAAAGCAAACAAGTCAAAGGCATTAAAAATTCTTAAACCAAAATTTAAAAAATAATAAACAATATAACACATTTATAATTAATCAAAATTAAAATATTAAAAGCAATAAAAAAACTGAAACAAATCAAATAAATATAACTTATCTCGTATTTTATCTCAATCTTATCTCGTATTTTAGATAAGTGTAATTTAATGTAATTTTATGGTAGTGGAGGCACAGCATTTACATATCGGTTTAGAACATTTCTAAGCACAACATGATGAATACGACATGACGTTTGTATTTTTGAAAATGTTAGCATATACTTTATTTTACGTGGATTAATTTTTAAATTTTGAAAATTTCACTCTACATTAAAAAACGAAATGGCTTTTCCAAACATCTTGTTAAAGATGTTTGGAAAATATTAGTTAAGTTTTATTTGCTAAGCTTAACTAATTGTGCATTTTTAATGTTCTAAATCGTTGATAAAGGCGAAAGACGAAACGTTCGAAAAATACTTTCGTTTGATTGATTTTGCTAATGAACAACTAAACCCGTTGTTTTTTTATATATAATCAATTTTGCTATATAATACGAGGTGATTCCAAAGCAGAAACTATCAACGGTATCTGTCCTTCATTACTTACAACGCCGTACACCTTGACTCACATCATGACAGATTTTAGACTGACATATTGGTATTGTATCGTCTGCTACTACCGTGCAATGGTAAAACCCGGATTCATCAGTGTACCGCTGAGGTTTCCTTTTGAGCCCCATTTTCACTTTCGCATTTGAACCTAGGTTCTTTCGATCGTTAAATCTATTACCAATTATGCTACCATCTAGTATAGCCAGAAATTCTTCACTATATGAAACCTTTAATGTAATGGATTTTTGAAATTGCATTTTCAGTGATTCAAAACGTTTTTCTTTATATTTAAATCAGCTAGCTGAGTCTACCTATTTAATATAATTATAAAATAAAAATAAATAAAATAAATAATGCTACATCAATAAATCCAAATTTAATAATTAGATAATAAATAATTATAAATAATTGTAATAAGATATTATATAACTTATATCAAGTTAAAATAAAAATTTAAATAAAAAAATCATTTTTATAAATTGACTAATAAATAACAAACGTTGTATCAGAATAAGGATTAGAGGTCATTAGGAAGAACTGTTATGCTATCAGTTTTCGGTCCCTAATTCCTCAACCCGATATATTAGCGGGGGCAAATACGCGCTAAAGACGTATTTCCTCTTATGAAATTTGATTATATAGTATCTTATTCTAATACAAAGTATGTTATTTATTATCCATCCATAAAAAATTTCCGTAATGATTTTAAATTTATTTTTAATATTATTGTGTTGATTTATATATTTTACTATTTTCTGCTTGATGTTATTTTTATAGTAACCTAGTTTAAAATATGCATCTATTAAATTATTTAAATGATTTTGAAGAAAACCAATATCGTTACAAATTGTTGCAATTCTTAAAATTTCATTATTTAATGTATTATATTTTTATATTATATGGTATGCATGAATGCTCATGCAAAAATATGTTTCTTGTAAATTTAAATATGTAATTTTTAAGACATAATTAAAAATTAGTTTATATTGATGTTCATATAATGTTTATATCTAGATATATACCTTCATACATAAGAATAAGGCTACCTAAATAAATAGAATAAGGCTACATGGATAAATTTGTTCGCTTATCGAATAAAAACACTGATCAAAAGTAATTTAGGTGTTTAGAAAATAAACATTATTATATAAAATTGGTTCCCTGAATTTAAAAATAACCTTCATTTTGATCTATCCAATCATTTTTTATATTGAACATTCTTGTATGAATAACATTTGATCCTTTATCGTTTTTCAATTTTGTTTAATTCTTTTTAGATTTTGTACAAATCAATATACGATGAGCCAGATTGCATCACGCATGGGTTGTGTTAATTCTCCGAACATGTATTACTATGTTTGTAGAGAACATGCATTAGTTGAAAACAGATTGAACATCACTGATTTTGTTGAATGAGCATATTTGGCATATTTTGGCATCAAGCTGGGAGATCACGATAAACATGGGGCGCCACATAACGTCTGCAGACAATGTACAGAACATTCGCGACAATGGATTAAAGGGACTAGAAAAAGTATGAGCTTTTCTATACCGATGGTTTGGCGGGAACCCAACAATCATGGGGACGACCGCTATTTTTGTGCTCAAAATTTAAAGGGTATTAACCGAAACAACCATCAAACGTTTATATATCCTAATCTCGTTTCATCAATGAAATCGGTTCCACACAGCGAAGAGCTACCTGTTCCCAACTTCATTGTCTTGCCTCAGCTAAGTTTATCCTCAAGCGACGAAGATTTCCCACTTAAATATGTTGACAAAGATGAAGAATTTTCAGATGAAACCACACCTAAGTTGTTCTCCCAGATAGTGTTGAATAATCTAGTACGTGATTTAAACCTCCCCAAGAATTCTGCAGAGCTGCTGACTTCTCGACTGAAAGAGAATAATCTTTTAGAGAACGGTGTTCGTGTAACCTTTTTTCGAAGTCGCCATGAAGATTTCCTTCCTTTCTTGTCCAAGGAAGAAGAGTTGGTTTATTGTCTCAATGTAAGCGGACTTCTTCATAAACTTAGAATTGAACAATAGAAACCAGAGGATTGGCGTCTTTTCACTGATAGTTATAAGCGCAATTTAAAATGCGTATTGTTACACAATAAAAATTTGTATGGATCTACCCCACTCGACTACTCAACAACTCTTAAAGAAAAATATGGAGGCATTAAGTTGGTTTTAGAGAGGATACAGTATCACGATCATAAATAGATCATTTGCCTTGACTTAAAAATGTTGAATCGTTTACTGGGACAGCAATCTGGTTACATCAAATACCCATTTTTCTATGCATGTGGATAGTAGAGACTGATCAAACCACTATATTCAGAAAGACTGGCCACTCCGAACAACTAGAGATGCCAATATATTAGAATAACGTTGAGTTAAGTGAGATAAGATTATTTTCCCTCTTTGCACATCAAACTGGGATTGATAAAGCAATTCGATGAATCTCTCGATAAAAACGACGATTGCTTTAAGTATATCTAAAGCGTTTTCCCAGTTTGAGGATTGTAAAACTTAAAGCAGGAATTTTTGATGGACCACAGATTCGTAAGATCCTGAAGGACATCGAATTCGTGAAAACGATGAGTTTAAATGAAACATCAGTTTGGCTAGCCTTTGTAGATGTAGTGCAGAATTTTCTCGGGAAAAACAAGAGTGACAACTATAAAGACATTGTTGCCAACTTGATGTCAAGATATTATGGCATTGGCGCAAATATGAGCATCTAAATACATTTTATATTCAGTCATCTCAATCGATTTCCTGAAAATCTTCGAGACGTCAGCGATGAACAAGGTGAACGATTTCATCAGGACATCAAGGAGATGGAAACTCGTTATTAAAGATGTCGGGACACTGTGATGATGACGGACTATTGATGGTGTCTGAAACGAGACACTCATGTTTATCAACACTCACGGTTTGCAAAGAAGCGTAAATTTATTTACGCTTCTAGACCTGATTAAGATAAACCGAAGTGATTTTCGAATTAAACTGGAAAAATCATAAGAATTCGTTAAAAATATCCAGACACCAAATAAAAAATTTTTGTTGGCCAGTGAAATTATTAAAGTTAAATACACATATATCATCAATGTATCGTAACATATATTTCATTTCTTTATATAATTTATATTCATTTTTTGCACAGTTATGAACAAATTCATATTCTATAAAGCTTAAAAAAAGGCAGCTATAATTGGGCTACTATTATCTCCCATTGGAATACATTTTATTTGTCTAAATATATATGTCCCTACTTTTAAACTGATGTCCATACATTTGACACTAATGTGATCAGGATATCATTGAATCGGTTCTGGTTATCTTTTGATGGATTCTTTTTTTATCTATTTTGCTAGGTCACACAAGATGATTTCGCGAAGAAACCAGCTACGAAAATAGCTTAATACTACGATCCAGGAGCCAAAGGTGTCTACGATTGGTTGTTAATCCATATTCACTGATATAAAACTGGACTTCGATTATCAGCTTTATCAGTTTAATGTATCACTCCGAGACGCTCCTAACGAATCAGCAGCCATCGTCAGTTTAAGTTTTACGGTGCGCTTCGACTGTTTTTGTGATGAATGTAAAAAGACAAGCAATTCTCCACGATGCTAGACTAAGCTCAGGTGCATAAAGTATTTTTACTTGCTTGTTGTGTATGGACTAGAAGGTCCACTCGAGCAATTACTAGAATATTTACACATGCAATTACTAGAATGTCCTTACATGCAATTGCTAGAATGTCCACACACTCGGCAAATATACTCAAATATCCTACATGAAAGTTTTTCAAATTAAAGTTAAAATCAAAGCTTTATTTTTATATTTAAAAATTTTTAATAATATAAATTTATTTTTATTTAGTTAAAAATACTAGAGCAAAACTAAGTAAACTAAGTTTAAGTGAGGTGATATATTTTGAAATATAAGAATTATTGTCGTTTAGATTTTGTCAATAATTAGGTATACAAATATAAAATTGAAACAACAACACAATTGCAAACCTGAAGCGGATAATTTGCTAAGATTAAGAATCTTTGCAGCATACTCCACGTTAGTCACCTTATGTACACATCTACGAACTATCGAAAATGCACCCCTAAATTTTAAATAAAAAAGACTTATAAAAGAAAAGCTGATTTAATTTGCATATAAACAACTATCCGTTTGCAAGATTTTATGTATCTAATTTCGAAATAAGCATAATAATTACATTAGGTCGTTTACTTAATAAAAAACCGATTTAGTGCTTAAATTAAAGTTCATTTCGATAATTTAATAAAAACGTAAACTAAAATGGGATATTTTAATGGTAAGAAAACAAAACATCGTTCAAATCATAAATCTATAGTAGGTTACAAAAACTAAATTTAAACTGTTAAAAAGAAACGGTTTTGACGAATATGTAGTAAAGCACACACTTTGTGATAGATGAAGATATTAATTACTCCAAAGTAAATGCCTCATTTAGCACCACTTGTATCTTGGTTCCGAAGAGCCAAGATCTGGGACAACAGCTATCAAAAAATCAATCTTCCTACAATTAAAAATGTTTAATTAATTAATTCTCATAAATGTTCTGTCAATTAATACAATATGTATTGATTACATTTTCTTAATATTAATTTTAGTTGCCTAAATGATAGTTTCTGTGATATAACTGTTACCAATTAAAAATGTTAATTTGTCATTAATTACAAATTATTAAGGTTTTGTTAACACATTTCGTAATTTAGGAGTATGGCTCTTTTCGTGGCACGACAATAAATATACACTACTTTTTATAATTTTTCTTATAATTGAATAAGCAAACCATGTAATGTGTAAAAAAATTTAAACTTGACTAAAAATAGTGTTTGACCCTTAAACTTATTGTTACTTCCCTCGTATCTATTAAACAACAATCAGCGTAAAATAATTTTCTGTAGAGTAAAGTGATTTTATCATCAATTGGCCACACTTGATTAACCAATTGTGGTAGAATTCCGTAAGTTATATACAGACTGATTTCTTTTTTGACATAATTGTTGACGAAAAATTGTAGGCAGCCATTTCAACTACTAATTAAACGACAGAGTAACGATAAACATCAATTAAAATTTTTAATTAAAAATCATAATAATTTTATTTTTCGTCTCTTGCCTTTGAATGGTTACCGTTACTATTATTTAGTATGTATATGATCAAGCAAATTTGGTTATTTAATAAACTTTACAGTTTTAAACAATCATTAATAAAAAATAAGCTAGAATTTTATATATTATAATTTGTCAATTAATCAATTCTGTTAATTAGTATCTCATTAAATAAATATCATTTGTTAAAATCAATTGTTCACTAATTATAGGAGAGATTCAATTGATTCAATTATAGGAGAGAGTGAAATACATTAGATTAAAGAAAATTTCTTTCATTATCTATTTTAAAATAAAGCAAATTTATTTCACTCTCTGCTGTCCAGACTTTATTAAACTTGTTATACAGGTTATGATCTGAAGAATTTAGTTAAATGTTGATGATTGCTTACACGATTTAAAATAATATCATCCTATTATGAAATAACGTCTCAAATCCATGAATTAAATTCACAGATATTTCGAAAATTTTTATAGAAATGGTTTTTACAGGTAACGAAAAACTTCTTTCTTTACTCATACAAAAAATACAATGGTAACAGCGTTGTATTGGAGTTTATCGTTTCTGTTTCTATATAAAAACAGAATGAACGATAAAAGAAGCAAGCGCAGTTTCCTTGTTTACCATGCACAATATCTGTTTCTTATCATCTAAACACATTAAAATGTTCTTAATGACAACGACGACATTTACGATACAACACCATCGCATTTAAATCCCTACACATCAACTAAATCAGATTTAAGTGTTCGCATAAGATTTAAGAAAGAAATAGGTAATTGTAAGTAAATGACATGATGCACCCTTGCAAAATATCACTTGCTAATATAATTAGGAGTAGACAGACACCGAAAACTTGCATATAAATTACGTAATATGATAGGTATATTTCGTTTCGAATTAAAATACTTTATGTATACATTTTTTAAATTAAACTTATTCGTTACTGTTAGTTTCCACAATAAATTTGCTTTGGTAATTTACTAATGAGAAACACCAAAGCAAAACGCTATCTTAAAAATATGTTTTAGTTAAAAATAACATATTCTTTATTTGTTCTGAAATAAAAAAAAACATCAAATTACGAATGGTTATTAAACGTTAAAATGTTGAATATTAATTAAAAATGTCGCGAATTCAAACTTATTATACTCATATTGTAGTATATTGATTTTGTTTGGCCTATTCAAATTTATTTACTTCTAAGATTGTCCTCGATTTTGCGTGGCAGCTACATTTATGATGAAACAAGTATGAGGGGAATCTTCTGGTTCACATGCAATATAAATACTGCATATGTATAATATAAAATCGACATATGCATAATATAATTATAGAATTATAATTATATATAATTATATATAATTATTTAGATACATAATTATTTTATTATATATGTATAACATAAATATATATGAAAAGCATGCATATATTGCAAACTTAATATGTTCCGTTTTACTTACTTTCCGATTTCTTCCCTGAGTATGTATTTTTCGGAAAACTTGGTATCGTCATATGTAGTCATTCTTGATTGCAACTAACTACATATTTGCAAAAAAAAATTGTATAATAAAATCGAAAACTAAAATTACTTAACAAAAATATCGTACAGATTTTATCAAGATTAAAATAGCATTGACGAAAAACATAAAAATTAAAGTAAATTAATTAATATTGAAAAATTCTTATTTTTTAAATATGCTAATACTTTACCTTCAATTATTATAGATAAGCTTGATTCGAAAATAAATTTAGAGTTTCAAAGTTTATATTAATTGATAATTCAAACCGAATTAACAAATTTTAATTGACTCTAATTCATTATCATTTTCAATGATCTTTTCTAATTTGTCAATAAACTATTTACGCCGTTGATGTAATACGGTTTTGATTCAAAAAATGTTCGGATGAAAGCTTTCACCTCAGTAAATCCAGGGAATGTAAATAGTTAATAATGATCCATTATTGAAGCTGGATCAAAAAGAGAAAACTTATTTGATATTTCGCTAACATCTGCTAACATCTTCAGAAAATTACAAAGAAATTGTAATCATATTCAGAAAAAATACTTTTCTGATTATGCTAACAGAGGTTAGTGAAATATCAAATAAAAATTTTCTCATTTCTTTTGATCCAGCTCCAATAATTCTAAATCCAGGAAATCTTCTAATTTGAAAAGCATTTTACACAGATCAGAAAAAGCGAAAATCAGTTAGGACAAGACCAAAAGAATATGTTGAATAAGATAAAACAGACCAGCAAATCTGTAAGATGTCTTAGGAAAAAATTTTGCACCATGTGTTATTGTATTGTTTTGCAACAAGAAATCATTTCTTCAATGAGCATGCGGCTTCTCTAAATATTAAATGATTTTTTGGCTCAAAAATACTTGTTCAAATGGGCATTATTTCTAATCGTTGCTGATAAAATGTTTTCGTCGATGTTCGAGGATTTCGACCCATAAAACCCAATAAACATGATATAAGCCGGTCCAACATAGATTTTCATGACAAGCTATAGTTTATCAAAGATCTTTAGTGATCGATGCTAACGATTCCCATACCAAAATAATCGCTGGTAGCTGACGACCCGCAATTTGTCAATTACTGTTCTCAAAAATATGACAGTAGTCGGCAAATATCATCGATAAAATGCGCTATCATCATTCATGTTATGTAGAAATTTTGCTCTTGTGGTTTTTAATATAGACGTGAAACTTATTCTCTTTAGATATAGCATAATAAATTTACAAAAAGAACAAGGATAAAAGAATATCGAGAAATATTTACAGATTATTTTTTTTCAAAGTAAAAAACACCTTTCTTATAAGAAGTCAATAAGATTAGAACAATCCAAAAAAATCGCTGCCATATAGTCAAAAGTTACGAAATGTAATCCTTCGATAAGATAAGCTGGTAAATTGTTTGAGTGAGGACAAATAAAGAACAATTGCAATTAAAGCAGATATCATAGTAGTTTAGAGCAAAAAATTGTCCAACTATAGAATGCTTAAGATTGCATTTGTAGATTTATACTTTGTTAATGTTGTAATGACTAAATTAAACGATTTCTTTCAGATTATCAATGTAAAGTTTATATTTTCATAACCATTTTCACCCGTTTGACTATAATGTAAAAATGATATTAGAAACATTGTATTTGGAAAAACATTGCATGGGAAAACATTGTATTAGCATTTTTATGGTCATAAAGATGCTAAACAAAAACCATTATACTACATGAAAAATTGTTGCAAGATTGTTATTTGGATTCCCTTCCTTAATGTCATATGCAGTGATACTATAATCATTCCAAAAGGACAGCCAATTGAATAACGGAAATCCTGCGTACATTCAAATAAGATCGTATAATGTGTACGGTGGGATGTAAAATAAATAATCAATAATTGATTGACTAGAACCAAACACAAGGGGTAATATTTTTTTTGGAACTAGATCAATTAGCAAATTGAAATAAATAATGAATTTTTAGTTTATATTTTCCGATATACTGATATGGCATTTTCAGAAAATTATTTTGTAAAGTAAAATTGTTTTGCTAACAATTGAAATTATTTCTGAAGATGCTAGAAGTGTATACAATACTTTTTTAAATATTGAATTGAAATATTGTATTTAATAAATGAATACAATATTTTTTAGAAAAAGGGAAATATCGTTTTAGTTATTACATTCATAATAAAATATTTAGTTGATAGTTTCATATGCATATTTAGTTATTTCGAGGAATAAATTTTATTATTATGTCATCTTTACATATTAAGCTCAAATTATATTTGTAGATAAATTTAACTCTACATTATTCTTAATTTTTTACATTCAAGAATGCTAGCTACAATTTGTTTCAATTCCTTAACTAATTCAGACATAAAGTAAATATTTCAAATAAATATTGTTCAAAATTACTTAATTGTCATAAACGTCAATGTTTGCTGTAAGCAAATTCGTAGTTTGATAATATTTTCGTGTTAAAAGTGAGAATTGTTCATTTATAAATCAGTTATCATTTTAAATCACCATAATGATTTGTCTCTACACATATAAACTAACAAAATATTTATAGAAAGAACTTGACTGGGAATATTGACACAATGTTCACTCTGTTGACTACATGTCATTTCATTTTCCGACTAGAACCGTATATTCATTTTGATTAATTTAAATCCGATATAAGAGAGGTAATTTAAATATGTTCGAATTTATTGTAAAGGTATCTGCTTGTCGATTGGTGAAATATAGAAATTAAAGACAAAAAAGAGAGAGCTAACGAGTGGATATTTCAATGCTTATTGATTATTTATTTTTAATCGAGATCATCAGATCGAACATTAGTGCCAACCTGATAAATAAAAAAGAAAAGTAAAATCTGACTAGTATTAAAATGAAACAACAAAATAAATAATCAACATTACACATTTGTTATTTTTGAGATAAAGTCTAAAATTATGCAGCAGCTTCTAAGATAGGAGCAGGTATTTCCTTTAATTCAAGCTTTGCACGCGGCGTTATTTAGTATTGGAAACATATGATTTAAAACTTGTGATCATTTTGCCAAGTAATTAAATAAATAAATTAAAATATGTTAGTTCATGACCTGCGAAGTAGTCGAGTTAACATTTATAAAATTAAATAATTTTTAGCATAGTTCAAAGCTAAAGCACAAACAATTTAGGTTTATTTGCATAGTGATTTATTGATACATCTGCCGCAACGAAACAAAAATATAATCAAATTCTTTTAAAGTCAATAGGACATAAAGAAAATAATAGCAGTGTCGCCCGCATTGAGACACACACGATCAAACAGTTTACACTATCGTTCAGTTGTTCTCAACTAATGTGTTGCCTCAAATTAGTGTAGCTTGATGTGATTACTGGTGTGATGACAGTATGAACAGAAAATTATTCGAATTTAAGATGATATTCGTCTAAAGTCATTAATGTAATGTAATTTCGAGCAAAGATTGCATAATTTCTGGGCATATAGAATCAAAAAGGAGAGACTTTTGTGTGCAAAAATGTCTAAAAGTGGATTTTATAAGAGCGAAAAAGACAATATGTTTAACATTTGGGTATATTAGTATCGTAGAACAATCTTGGACAAAACAGAAATGTATATTGTTTACGGAAATCCATACTGGAAAATGCCTTACGTTGTCCAAATACTCAAAAAATATTCACTCATCAGTCACATTTCGCTAAAGAGTTGATTAACGAGATCAAGCTTACATCATCGCATAGATGATAGGTGAACGATGACAAATCGAGAAACAATCTTAGAAACAGCATATTTAATGTTTTTTTGTAGCAAAACATACAAATAACAAATTTTCATTATATAATTAAACAATTGATAATATTTAGAGTTGAACAACGCATGAAAGCGTAGTGTTTTAAACAAGAAA
Source organism: Pomphorhynchus laevis (assembly GCA_012934845.2). NCBI lineage: Eukaryota > Metazoa > Acanthocephala > Palaeacanthocephala > Echinorhynchida > Pomphorhynchidae > Pomphorhynchus > Pomphorhynchus laevis. Next base: position 15,095 of record WNNJ02003443.1, on the reverse strand, counting down.
TATAGAACAATGATTATACAACGAAACTACATATTTAATTAACGGCAATAGACAAAATTAAGAAGGCCGAGTGCTTATAAATGAAATTTCAATGACGAAAAATATATTTGTCAGAATTTGTACACATTATAGTATGTATTTACTAAGAAATGAGCAAAATAGTTAAAAGAACAAGCAAATCAAATGATCTTCTTGGCATAAGACTTGGACTGCACACCGGTTATGTATTCCTAAAGCAACACCTATTAACTGTAAAGCAACAACTGTAGAATCTTAGCATTTACAGTTTATTTGATGACTAAATACAATTAATAGATTATAAGTGAACACACTAAATAAACATTGTTTAAATTCTGTTAGTTATGTAAAACTATTCCATGTGGCACAATTCAGCAAGTAATATTATAGCTATATTCTAGTTAGAATATGAACACCCAAAGACAAAATCAATAAAACATCGGACGCTCACCAACTAAATTTCTAGAATCCAAACAATTATAGCAATTATAAATAGCGCAGAGAAAACATATTCATTCGCTAAAATCTTATAAAGATAAGAAGCAATTTCAATTAATCATAATAAATATATTAAATAGCAACTTATACCATTTTAAACAAATGCATAAATTGAATTTTTATAAATAGCGATAGATTAATGAGTCGTGCTACCAACGAACATCATTCAAATAAAATGACAAAATGTAACGTGGTGGCGGGAATAGAATGTGCGTCAGATATTGTTTCGAATAATATTGGCAAAATATATAATTTTAGTATCAAGGCTTTATTTAAATATTATAATATGAGAATCGATGTTTTACAAGTATCCAAAAAAGTAACGTGGTTTTGATACAAATAATATATATAGGTATATAGTGAATTTTTCCGAATAAGGTTAGAAGCATTCGTGTATAACGACCTTTTAAAAATTGTCTTTATCGTATTATTCTCAAAATTGCTTGTGAACGCTGACTAAAAAGCTAAGATCCGTAACTCTGCGCTAACTTATTGTTAATTTGATATTAAATGTAAAAATGCAATTAAATTTGCAATTCAAAACGATGTCTAAGGTGCGTATCTACAACCATTTATAGACACAGAAAGGATGGTATATAAAAACCGAGGATATAAAAAAGACAATTTCTATATTTAACACTGCGATAGATTTTAGACTACGAAAAAAATTTATGACAATTTTTCTACTAAAAAGGATGTAAGTACTAAAGACTGCATAATCATTTATGGCAATTCGTATCCTGAAGAGGGTGCAACTATTAAATAGAGATAAAAACAAGTAGTTGTGCCCAATTCAACAACTTCAACAAATTAGTCACAAAAATATTTCATTATTTTTTTTTGCATTTCAAAGAAACTCCGAATTCATTTTGTTGCAATAAGCATAATGGTTGGTAGTGATTTAGTGGTTATGTCGCCTAATACAATGCGAACAATAGCAACAAACCCTCAATTGCGATAAATTATTTCAGGGTGAAACTAGAATATTAAATATATATAAATTTGATGAGTAATCTGTAATGAGTATATAGATAATTGTGTACGAATAAGAAACTTAAACTCAAAAATAGCATTTAATAAAAACAAATAGCAGATGGAAATTAATTAATTTAAAGTAAAAGTACTTACCAGAATAGGAAGTGAATTTTGATTTAAAATCTAAATCAAAATCTAATACATTCTGAATTTAAAAACAAAATTGATAGTTAAAACTGCTTTAAAATATAGTATTATAATTGAAAAACTCAGCATCAGTTGTAATTTCATTTATAACTGAGATAATATGATTGCCTATAAGATTATATGCAATTATTTTATAGGATTTTACAATATGAATTACAAGACTATATAGATATAATTTGATCGTAGAATGTGTAACACTGTACTATATTTAAAATGTATCTCGGAGAAATGTCTTTTAAATATATATCAAAAGAAGCCAGAAACGACTGATGGTTGTTCACCCTACTGATGAACGCTGTCGGCTACCATCAGATCGTCTAGGAGTGATAAAAAAGTCTGCTCTGCATGTAACTGAACTCCGATTTTTGTCAAAATCCTTGATTTCAAAACTTAAACTTGTAAGCTACCTGAGCACAATTTTAAAAATTCTACTCGTAAATTATGTATATATAAGATTTGCTAGTGTACATATTACATGTAGCATAGTAAGAACTGCCTTCCCGGATCTGTCTTTAGAGATTCATTATATATATCGCAATAATAATTGAAAACAGGAATAATCTTGATTAGATCTTTCCTTTTATAATTGTTTATTATTTTCATTTTCTCTCTAATTTTATCTAATATATAAGTTTTCCAAATGTTTATCTTAGATATATTCGAGCTTTCACTATTAATCAACTTATCAAAGTAAGCATTTAAGTTATTATATAACAAATTGTAAATTTTATTTCTATTGTTATTATTTAATTTATATTTATACCCTTTTGATAGCATTTTCCTTAATTCAACATTTTAAAATAGCATTTTAAAAATATCGTATTTTTTAATAGTCACAGAAAGATTAATCTTAAGATACATAACGCTAGAGTTACAAATTTATTGTCAAGGAATCTCTCAGATGATGAACTAATGATGTTTAATCTTAGCTTAGACAACTCAAAAACCTGAGTTCAACATATCACGTTTAATTCAGAATATAAATGTTGCCTTCCGACAGGATACGGAAAAATGCAATAATGAATCAAATCAGCTAACTGAGTCTACGTATTTGATATAATTATAAAATAAACAAAACATAATAATGCTAAATCAAAATTTAATAATTAAATAATAAAATTAATTATTGTTTTTAGATTTTCTATAATTTAAATCAAGTTTAAAAAAATGAAAATTAAAATAAACGTCATTTTTAAGAAACATAAAAAAATTGAAATTTAAAATAAACATCATTTTTAAGAAACATAAAAAATGAAATTTAAAATAAACGTCATTTTTAAGAAACATTTCAAGATGAATAAAATTGTGAATAAATATACATGATATTCCACTCAGCATCATGCCTATTGGCAAGCACAAAAAATGAAAAACGATGAAATTAAGTGGTCAAGTCTAAATTTACTAGAATATCGATAGAACCACAAGATCACAATCGCGGACCCTGCAATGACAAAATATTGCAACATGTAAAGATATAAACTCAACAGAAACATTTAAAATCAGTAGAACGCAAGCGCTATATGCTTTTCAAAGGAACAACAACTGCAAGTTTAAAGGTATAAGTATTAACGAATTCAGAACTTGAGATGCAATATGTAAGGGAGACATCCGATAATATGCACAAACGCATAAACTTAGGTCGTTCACAGATCAATACAAAAAACAGAGCTATGACCCCGCAGTTACACATATACAAGAAAATCCAGAGCATTGATTTAAGCTGGCATTAATTGAAAGTGACCTGATTAACATTGACAGTAGAAAACATCACGATTTATATTAGATTTCAGCCATACTTATGCACTTGCACTTGAAATTAAAGCTATTGTTATAATTTTAAAGGATAAATAGATTTTTTAAATTTCTAAATATTTTTTATAGGTGTGAAAAAGAAAAAAGAGAATTGTATAAATTAGATCAGCTAACTGAGTCTACTTGTTCAGGGCGTTTAAACATTCAGAGGAATAATAAAATAAGAAATTATTGTTTGCAAATTTTCGACTATTTGATGTTTAAACGCTTTTAACAATATAAGAGTACAAGTAAGGTAGCATTGGAAAATAATTAAATAATTATAAATAATTATAAATAATGAATAATTATCATGTAAGATTTTATAAAACTTATACCAAATTAAAATTTAAAATTTAAATTTAAAATAATGGTCAATTATTATGAATTGACTAATAAATAATATATGATGTATCAGAATAAGGATTGGAGGTCATCAGGAGGAACTGCTATGCTATCATGTTTCGGTCCTTATTCCTGTACCCAACATAGCAGCAGGACCAAATACTTGCTAATGACGTATTTCCTCTGATGAAATTTGATTATTTGGTGTATCTTATGCTAATACAAAGTATATTATTTATTATCCATAAAAATTTTCCGCATAAGAGTTTAAATTTATTTTGAATAATATTTTGTTGATTTATATATTTTACTATTTTCTGTTTGATGATATTTTTATAGTAACTTAGTTTAAAAATGCATCTTTTAAATTATTTAATAAATTTTGAAGAAATCCAATATCATTGGCTTTCCAGTTAGCAGGACTCTTCCTGCTAACTTTCGTGTGTATACTGTTTAAAGCAAAACATTTTTAACTGTGTGTTCTACAACTAAAGAAGGCTTTTGCCGAAACTAGATTTTTTTAGAAAAATACTCTAAATCTTTGTTTTTTTAAATATCACATTATTAAAATATCACATTATTACATAGAATCCGAGAAAAAAGATCCCAGCAGGCGGTTAATATGACACATCATATATGCTTATATACTTCAAAGAATACTTTCTTATACGATAAGTTGATTATTGTATGGTGGTGTTAGTGATTCTTTAAAGGATGCTTCGTTATATTTGAGTAGTATTAAGATATCGCGTGATGTTATTTAGCAGCTTCTATATACGTTAACGAGAAGTCATAAACCAGCAGGAAACAACTTTATTTGAATGTTTCAACCACAAGGGTCTTTATCAATCTATAACACACAAAAAACATAAAATCCCAAAAAATAAAGTATACGTTTATGATATTCCTGACTCAAATTTAAAAAGATGCTCCATGCTCAATCCATGTGGTTCATCCGACATTAGTTACCCTACCAGTCAGAATTTAATATGTAGGGATATATATACATATATATATTGCTAAATAACATTGCGCGATCTAGCAATATTATTCAAATATAATGAAATTGCCTTAAAGAATCACCAACACCACCATCCAATAATCAACGCATCGTATAAGAAAGTATGATTTGAATGCATCTAATAAAATGCAATAATTGAAGATTTTATATACCGAAATATTAATAGCTCTACTAAATAGACGACCTAGTAGTTAAGGTGCACGGCACTGATCGGAAGAACCTAGGTTCAGATATTAAAATGGAGCAACAATCTTAAAAAGAAAATTACGGGTACATAGTATTTTGATTGCCTTGTATACTAGTAGCTATTGATAGTAGCTATTGAAACAATATTTAATGTCAGATCTAAATGTTAAAATATTAAAAGTATGGGTACATATATTGGAAAATCACAAAAGAACGATATCTTCTGTGTTATAGCATCCCTACTAAGATACAATAAAAAATCATTTGATGAAAAATCATCACTGATTTAATGATCCCCTGATCAAATTGGCGTATCTTGAATATAACTAATATCTAAGTACTAACCATAAATGCAATAATTTCGAAACTTATAAAAATAAACTAGCTTCGAATTTGAAAATGAAACTAGATCTTAAAGCCAAATAGCCTGACTCTAATCTGACTGAATCCGGATAACTCAACTAGATTCTCGAGTGAAATCATCTTATTATGTGATCTACATCACTGATAGTAATAATGAAGAATTCATCAAAAAATCACAGTACGGATTCTGGAACATCCTTATCACGTAAGCGTACAGAAAGAAAATGCTATTTAAGTGTATATCGTAAAATACGGCATTTTAAATTTATGCAATATAACGTTTTGTATAATGAGAAATGAAGAATTATTGGAGCTGGATCAAAGAAAAGAGGAAAATGTGTCATTGGTATTTCGCTAACATCTGTTAGCATCTTCAGAAAATTACTTTGAAACATCTTCAATGATTGTTTATCAATAATGGATCATTATCAACTATTTAAAATAATGAGGAATTATGAGCAATATTGGATATATATATCCCAGTTGTTATAATAATAAAGGTTTTCTTAACCAACTTTTTATAATAACAAAGATTTTCTTAATATCCTAGTCGATAAAGCAAAGGCCGGTGCACATTGTTATATTGAGCTCAGTTTTATTTTTGAACAGTGGTATTGAGCAAAACAATTCTAACATACCAGTGGTTAAAAATGTCACGCTGTGAGTCAGGGTTTATAAACTTGGAAGTCGTAAATGATAATGTTGTTAGTTTCTACCACAAAATAACCTTGTATGATCCAGCACTAATACTTGGATATAATGAAAAATACAAAAGATACTGTATGATCTTCTGGTAACGTCAGCGTAGAGTACATTTATTTGCTTGTTTAAATAATCATAGAATGAACTATTATATAACCTTGATATAATTTGTATTAATTAGTTTTTATACATTTTGTTTCTTGAATATAGAATCAAATACAAATACTGAATATAGAACCGAATAGTATGAATGTGAATGGTATATTACCTTAAAATGTTTACCTAAGTTATTTTGTAACTAAAATTTTAATAACTAGTTTTATTCTGCAAATTGATTTGATCCTATATTTTAAGCCAACATCACTACAGTACATTTCAGTATTGGTTGACCTAATCAGTTACTGATCCAATACGTACATTTCTATTATCGGTTCGTTTAATGTTGTCTAACTATCATTCCACTCGTTTGCTGCATTGACAATTAGATTAAATGAAATAATTTTCGTAATACATTTAACAAATTTAATTTAAATCATTTATAATTGTAAATTAGATCAGAGATGAATATTGAAATGTAACGCACTGCTGTTTGCTTAAAAATATAGAAGTGAAGCAAAAGTACAAAATAAAAACAGTCATAAAATTTAAATTGTTACAATAACTACACAGTATCACAAAATATGTTTATATAGTATATATAAACATATATACTAGTATTATATACTAGTATTTATATAGTATAAATATAAATATATTTATACTAGTATAAATATACATTTATAAATATACATTTATACTAGTATTTCCCAATTTATTAAATCTAATTAAAATTTTACCCTTTGAAAATATAAGATGTTATAAAAATGTAATATTTTGTATTATAGATGTCTATATTCAAAGTAAGATTTATATGGCTGGTATAGTTATCATTAGCCATTGCACTGTTGATTGATCAAAACTACTGCGAAAATACGATTGCACCAAATCAAAAAGATCATTATTAATGACTTTACATTATATATCACATGTCATTGAAACTGCTTATAATCTATAGGAATAAATAATCATTCAATTCGAGTTATTTCTGTGGACATTATTTAATTTACACATTTAAATAAGAAACATATAATATAGCACATTACATTACAAATAATATAACATTACAAAAATATAGACAACATCACATAAATGACTTCTATGATTTCACATCTTCAACAAATGATCTCATTGACGTCATTTATAAAATTGGATCGCTAAATATTGCTGCATACAATTATTCATGTTTCATTTGTTTCATCGATTAATTTATAGGCAAAACAAAAGATTTGCTTTTATATAAAACAGAGTTTCTAATAATCTTACCTATTACTACTTCATTCTATTGGATAGGACAAGTTGTCAATAATGATTACAGCAAGGGCAATGCAATTTGATCGATAGTGAATCACCTTTAATATTTGTAAGCGTTTTTATTCGTGTCTAAATAAATACTAGCGGTTGGTTTAGGACATATTATGTTGAATTACAAAAACTGTTAAAACAAAAAAGTTGAAGGTATCGATTTTAAACCTCATTTAGATAAAACTTATTTGAACAGTAAAGTGTAATATTCCTGTAAAGAAAGTGCACTACCAATCCAGTTAAACTTTTTTCAATTCGCAGATGCAAGTATTTCACATGTAAGGGTGAAATAAGTTTTGATACTTGAGTGGCATTAAAAATTATCATAAATTAAAATAAAAATATTACAATTGAAATTTCTACCACAGGCAGCAAAATGTAACAGAAAATATTTTCTGAGCAAAACTATTGTCAAATTCTTTAAAGCAATCCGGATTTCACATAAATTTTGCTTACTTCGCTAATATTACAAATAGGCAAGCATTAAGTAAAAAAACGTTTTTCCTTCTACTTCTCGTTTGTCAGTAAGGCATTATTTCGAAAAAGGCAATAATATTAGATAAAAATAGAAGTACAAATAGTTCACAAGTATAAACGCTCACAAAGCTTAGCAATGCGCGGAATGCATATGGGATAATAAAAGCAACAATTTTAAAAATTATTGTTAACGAGGGCAAAGTACTTTTTAAAAGGAATTTGAATTAAAACTTAGGATTGCCAAGAATTAAGGTATACTATTATTAGTAAAAATCATCTTTAAAAGTAAAAAAAGTAATATATATATGATTGCTGGCTTATTTTAAAACTGATACAAAACACACTTTCACATGCACAACATTCTGTTAAAATAAAATGTATACGTTGTACTATTACTTCAGTCAAAACATTACACTGAATGCCTCGAAATATTTAAAATAAAAGTATTATTTTAATTATAAAAGTATTATTTTATTATTATGAAATATAATAATAATTTTATTATATTTTATTATATTATATTTTATTATAATATTTTTTATTATATGTTATTACATTTTATTATTATTTATTTTAGTATTATGCCTCGAATAAAAGTATTATATATAATATATACTCTAATTATTTTTGAAAAACCAGCTATGTCCAGAAACTTAGCTGAAACTTATATGAATCCAGGACGGTGATCAAATGCAATTCAAGAATCAGTATTATATATAAGCTTTAGATTGGAAAGGTGTTAATAAAAAATGCGAAGGAATAATTTTGTTCAGATACATACATATTAATAACATTTACAGTATATATAATGCAATTTTAAAACTACATTTTGATAACTTCCTTATAGAAGAAAGTATCTTCCATTAACCGCAAACAGATTAAGTCGTGCAAGGTGAATAATTTCCGTTTATTTTGTTCAATATACAAGGATCTAATCGACAATTTCTTATCTTCTAAGCACATGGGAAACACCAAATTAAAGTATTGCCCATTTAAAACTTACCACATCAACAATCCGTGAAATATCATGTTTGTCCTTAGTTCTCGGAAAATTCGGAGAAATATTTTTCACAACTCAATAGATTAAAAAGCATTATTTTCTCTTCGTATATGTTTATATTTCTTATTGAAACATTTAACTCATCACAAAAACCACTTCATAAATGCTTAAAATAAAATACGAGAGCAAGAAGCATCCACCGAATTAACTATGGCTCTAATATTCTGTAAATTAAGATGCAAGCCTTTTAAATCAAAGTGGAAATAATTATGCATTTAAGCTAAGCATATATGTTATGCTTATTAATAAATTTACAAATATAGTTTACACTGTTATCACATTTTGATATGTTTGTGGCTTAGTGATAAAAATGCATGATGCTGATAAATACTTTTCGCTTTACTGAAGTCAGTATAACTGATTTTATCGCAGTGATGAGTATACCTATATTTGACGTCTTTTTAATGTTTTATTCAATCTTTACAATTTAATTTTTTTAAATGCTTATATTAGCTTATATTGATGGATTTAACTGACCATGATTCTTTAAGCAATGTAATATTCTTATTTCTTTTTTTATTGAGCAACTAAAATTTACAAGCTAGTTGTTGTACACTTTAACCGCGATAGTCTGCTGACAGAAACTAATCTTCTTCAGATAATATGACATGACTTGATCACTATTTTTAGTGAAACAGACAATTATGATATATTTATGTTGGTGACAACATGATCCTCATTTTAGGTAGTTTTTCTAAACTCCTCCGAATTATCTACTCTCAACTGCTTCTTAGAATACCTTGTACCATATTTTCATTGATCGAGTTGCTTTTACAAATTACACACTGAAAATCACATATAGTCCAAAATTTGACGATCATTTCTTGAGCTTATTTCTCAATTATATTGAGAATTATTTTATTTGATAAAAGCTTTCAAATAGTGATAATGTAAGGGATACAACATTGTTTTTCAGTATCCACATTAAACTCATTGCGATTTTCGAGTATAAAATCGATTTGCAGATTTACCTTATAAGCAAATATTTCAAGAGGGAGTTCTACTTAAACTACCATCACCAGATAGATACAAACATATGATCTTTAGCTTAGAAACGATGATAGATGCATCAGTCAGAATATATATTTGTTTAATAGTAGTCTATAAATACCTATCATATGTTCGTTTTCTTGAAAACACAATTCGTATGCATTTTTAGCACAGTAGTGAACTAACGTATTTAAGTGTCAGTAAATAATGTGATGATATATACACAAGAGAATAATAGTTCTTATATATGAGGTCTTCAGAAAAAAGATTAACATTTACAGAAATCGATATTAATATTATGGCAACAATTCCAAAATTGTAAATATTAATAAATTCAAATATTGTCATTATGACAACATTGCAGAAATAAGCAGATATAGGAATGTATATATATGTTTGGGTAGGTGTTTGAATCGAGCATATTCTTCAGCCTGCAAACTCTCGTCACTCCTAGACGGTCATGTGATAGCCGGCAGCCATCGTCAGTAAGATGAACTATCACACGCAGTTTCGGCGTCTGGTAGTTCATTACGACACCAACAATTTAAGCTAGATGTCGGAAATGCATTTTCACAATGTCGCAGAGGCAGCCGAAATAAAATTTGAAGTATAGCAATAGCTAACGTGTTTTTAAAAACAGTTTCTTCATTAGTTACTCTATCACAAATTCAAAAATGTTAATGCTTCGGGAATTGCTAAACTAAAACTGCTTTTACATTTTAATTAACAGAGAGTTATCCTTCTTCTATTTTAGCTTTGTCAATGCTGTTTTTGAGAATATGTTCAGAAAAAAGCAGATATAAATGTTAGTTATGTTTCAATTACGAATTAGTAATTAAAAAGATAAGCAGCTTTATAAATTGAAATTTTAAGCATATATAGATAAAATACAGGTATCTGCATTAGTCGTTACACAAATAAATTCATGTTATAAAAATAAAATGCAAATATTTTTTATACTAAAATTAAAACTTCCTAATTACTCTACATCCAGTTCTTCTAACTTAGTAAAGTGAATGGTAGATAAGATACCACGAAGATATGATTTTATTATTATGAAACAAAATAAATTTATGATTAAAAATACTAATTTAATAATATATTATATACTTAATATTATATTAGATATAATATTACTGAAAATACAAACAAATTGTGCTTTCAACAAAACGAACGTGTGAAACGTATTGTTTGAATACTATATCAATAATACTATACAAATAATATCATGCAATGATTTATTTTGAATTTAAAATTCAATTTTGTTATTTTAATATTGTCTTTTGACAATTACTTTCACCATAATTGACATTTTTCTAAATTTGTCATGCTGTAGCTTACAAAATATAAACTTTAATTTATATATTTTATTCGAAATTGAAGCAATTGTTCTTTATTGTTCTGTACAATTCAACTTAAAAGTAAATATATCTTCGTTTAAAAAAAATTAAACAAACACTTGGTATATATATTTGCGGTATACATCAAAGTATTAGGATTAGATCCTAGTTATAGCGTTGTTAAATGCCATGCTAGAGAAATTGGTTAGCCAATGGTTTTTGCCAAATTAGAGCCTTGTTAAAGTATTGACCTTACCCTTCATTTATAATCTGATTCATTGCCGTGCTCTTAACAAAGTTTGTATTATTGTAATTTCATAATTTATTGCCCACATGGCAGTTTACCGTAATGAAATACGATATAATTCAAGATATGCTTGCCAGGAAAATCTTGTTCTAATACAGTTGTGCTACAGTTGAACCTAAGTTACGGTCAGTCCCTATTGATTTATTGTTCGATTTGCGGAGAGCATTTAAAGTTAAGCATTCAGAGAGGATTTTAGTTGCGACTGTTTATTACCGTAGTCAATCACCTAGCTCTGTTCTTATTTAGACTCATTGAATGGGATGACTTGGATTATAAACAGCAACGAAAAATATCCATGTACGGTGATGAGATAATATCCATAATTGAGAAGGCACAATTTTTACGATTTGTATTTGGAACTAATGGAGACGAGGGACCTTTGACATCGCAATTACTGAAACATATCGCTATACATCATATGATAAAATCAGGTACCATGTACAGTGAGTGACAATATTCAGTCATTAATATGCAACATAGGATTTGAGCTTGTAAACGCTGCTTTAATGCTTATATGAAATTTATGTTCAACATTTGGTTATCTTATTTTCACAAAGCAAATGTTTATCGATATTAATAACGAAACGACAATGAGGCACTATGAGCTTTGAAAAAAATATTTGAGCATGTAATTATTGTTTCAATAAATTTTATATTAAAATCTGTTACAGAAATACCGAGGAAATACCTAGATCATTCATATTGATCAAACATCAACGTCAAGTTTTCTTTCTGTATGCATAGCGATGGAGATGCAATTTACCAGCTACCAACCAATGTAGCATTTACAACACTAGCGATCGATGTAGTAAGTTTTCAAATAAATTCTTGATTAAAAAATATTTAATTAATCTATTAATACATTTCTTCTTTACAAGAAATCTATTAAAATGTTTTAAAAGTGCGCACAATATTGATATTTCAAATGAATATTATAAAAATATGTTATATTCAAAAAATTCGATAACGAACATATTATGTTTGAATGCAAAACATAAATAAATTTTCATGTAAAATAGCGTTGTTATTCAGAACTTTTGTTGCAATATCATTTAAATTATTATTTCCAAAATGCCTGACTTATTAAATATAGTGAAAAGACATACCCACAATAGACCTAATCTAATTGTAACTAAAATCGTTTTGCATTTTTTACCGGTGATCGCTATAATGAATCTGTTTACGCAGATAAGTAATATAGCTTGTATAACTACCACTACTACTAGATACGGGTAATACTATCATTACTTGTATTGCACTAGCTATGTGGTTCTTCAGTGCTAGTAGTGTGTATGGCATAGCCAAAAATATGATCAATAGGTTATCTAAGAATAGACGTAAACACATTTATATATTTGAAAATTGATTTGGAGCCAGAATGAAACCAATTTTAAATACAAAATTCCCGACGAACTATAATTTGTAGTAATAATGTATGTTATAGCTAAACACTCACATTATATGGTACTAAATAAAATAATGTGAAATATAAATTAAATGCAATTGTAGAACATGCGAAAACGCCAAATAATAACGTTGTTCTGTGCAGGACTTGTAGTGCCCCTGGACGTGGAAATCGATATCCATGAATTGTTATTTTATTGTCAAATTTGATGATTATGTTCTTACAAAGTAAGTCAGCTGTTGTTTGGTTAAAATGGCTAATCTTCTAAAAATTGAATACGAATGATGATACATATTTGTATTTTACAAAGTTACACCAGCATTGTAATACATTATCTTAGAAATCCATATTATTTATTATCTTTATGTAACTTGGCTCCCGAAATGCAAAATGTCAAAGCAATTTTAAGTACAATCACAGCAAGCCAACATCTTCAGAGTACACATTAACTGACTTACCAGTAGACATCGAAAGATTGTCCTTATTACTGTATACATGTATACAGAAGTTGTTGACCTTTGCCTGCTTCTTCAGGTTTGTTGGTGATTGATCAAATTATTGAATTTCGTAAATCGACAATAGCGAGAGCTGGCCTTTTATGTGATTTGCTTATTTTTAAGTTTTCATCACTCATGATATTTTTCATTGCTGTCTTCTCTCATTACTGCTAGTTCGACAATGTCAAAATACTTGCAATAGAACCAAATAACTATAGAATTTAATACTTGAGTATATGCGCATCAATGGCAGAGAAAAAAGGACGGATGGTAATAAATCGAACTATAATTTAAGGATTCCCATTGATAGAATGGACTAAGAAAATTTCTTCTTATTCTTCTGTACCCATGGGATATAAGGCAATTTTTAATTAGAGACTACTATCGCATTCTGATCTGACATTCTGTTCTTCATTAAATCAGCTCTGCATTATTAAAACATTTTTTTTATATTTGTCTAATCACGTATATCGCGGTTTTAATGACTTTTATAGAAAATTAAGATATAAGACTACAGACAATAAATGATTAGCACGACAGTTCACTAAAACCAGATCAGGATAATGCTGTCTTCTTCATAATAAGACTGGTATACAGTTATTGAAATTGTTAATTTATTTAATTGTAATTGTTTATTTATGATATTATTATGTATTTTTTCCTTCTGACAATAAATAAAGCAATTATAAAATTATCAATTTATATCAATTATAAATTATTATAATTTATAATAATTATTCTATAATAATTATTATTATAATATTATTTAATTTTTTTACAATCAAATAATAGTTATTAAGTCTTGTTACATGCTGACTAACTGACTAAATGTTCGACGTACGAGCAGCACGTATAGACATCGAAGACATTTTTGCTAAAGCAAAACCGACTCTACTCCTTATATTTCGGATACAGGCGCTGTAATTATCGCAAGTTCTATCTGCTCGTATCTTTGCTATTTTCTTTAAAATCATCTGTGCTGTACTGCCAAGGGCACCGTTGGAGGCAAGAACAATAGGATAAAATGACGATCGTTCAAACCGTGCTATTCTTTCACCATACTTCGAGTTTTTTCTAGCCTCGTGATAGTTAAAAGCATTGCTTGTCGTGCCAGATGAATAAGAAGGAGCAAGATGGCTGAAAACACAAATGTCAAATAATGACCGCTCCGTCTTATCCCCAAACAGACCGTAACACGCAACATCAACTCTAGAATTACGATCAAGGGTCGTTGTGGAATTTTTGAAAACTATTCTATTATAATTAAATATTATTTAATTTTTTTTCATAATCTAGAATTTATTGAAAACAATGAATTAAGAAAAATGCTATCAAAAGGGTATAAATATATATTAAATAATTTTTTTTAAATATATTATTAATTACAACATATGGTTCCCTCAAATGGGCCAATATACATTTAACATTGTTATGTATTATTATTTATTCTAAAACAATAAATAATAATTAATATTATTTAATTATAATAATAATTATTATTAATTATTATTT
>WNNJ02003442.1:0-35712 GCA_012934845.2 Pomphorhynchus laevis | reverse complement strand
AGCTCGAATCTCAGATAAGTCAAATTTCAAAAAGCGAAGAGTTAGTAGTCAGCCACCTGACGAGCCCAAGGCTACCAACATTGTGCAAAAAGCGGGCGAAACGAAAACGGCTGTAGCAATGTCGCCGTTAGTCGTCATGGTGTATGGAATTGGATATCATGAAGGAAGTATTCTGTAGCTGGTTTTCCATGCTAAAGTCACCTTGTGTGACCTAGCAACTATTAAATACATAAACAAGCATCCATCAAATGATCACCAGGCCTTATTTCGATCGATCTTCATGATTCTATTCGATAAAATCTAAAATAAGTATGCCAGAGAAGCATCTCAGACAATGTAGTTTCTGGATATCATGATGACAAGTTTCATATACTGTTTGAAATCTGGTAATGCTGGATTTGTAGCCTAGCAGTCAAAAGCGTAAGCTAAGTACGGAGAGCGACAGCTCGAATCTCGGATTAGTCAAATTTCAAAAATGCGAAGAGTTGGTAGTCAGCCTTCTGATAGGCACAAGGCTACCAACATGTGGCAAAAAGCGGGCGAAACAAAAACGGTTGTGGCAATGTTACCGTTGGTAGTCAGGGTGTATGGAATTGGATATCATGAAGGAAGTATTCTGTAGCTGGTTTTCCATGCGAAAGTCACCTTGTGTGACCTAGCAACTATTCAATACATAAACAAGCATCCATCAAATGATCACCAGGCCTTATTTCAATCGATCTACATGATCCTATTCGATAAAATCTATAATAAGCATGCCAGAGAAGCATCTCGGACAATGCAGTTTCTGGATATCATGATGGAAAGTTTCATATACTGTGTGAAATCTGGTAATCCTGGATTCGTAGCCTAGCAGTCAAAAGCGCAAGCCAAGTACGGAGAGCGACAGCTCGAATCTCGGATAAGTCAAATTTCAAAAAGGCGAAGAGTTGGTAGTCAGCCTTCTGACGAGCCCGGGGCTACCAACATGTGGCAAAAAGCGGGCGAAACGAAAACGGTTGTGGCAATGGCGCCGTTAGTAGTCAGGGTGTATGGAATTGGATATCATGAAGGAAGGATTCTGTAGCTGGTTTTCAATGCGAAAGTCACCTTGTGTGACCTAGCAACTATTCAATACATAAACAAGCATCCATCAAAGGATCACCAGTCCCGATTTCAATCGATCTTCATGATCCCATACGATAAAATCTATAATAAGCATGCCAGAGAAGCATCTCGGACAATGCAGTTTCTGGATATCATGATAGAAGGTTTCATATACTGTGTGAAATCTGGTAATCCTGGATTCGTAGCCTAGCAGTCAAGAGCGCAAGCCAAGTACGGAGAGCGACAGCTCGAATCTCGGATAAGTCAAATTTCAAAAGGCGAAGAGTTGGTAGTCAGCCTTCTGACGAGCCCGGGGCTACCAACATGTGGCAAAAAGCGGGCGAAACGAAAACGGCTGTGGCAATGGCGCCGTTAGTAGTCAGGGTGTATGGAATTGGATATCATGAAGGAAGGATTCTGTAGCTGGTTTTCAATGCGAAAGTCACCTTGTGTGACCTAGCAACTATTCAATACATAAACAAGCATCCATCAAATGATCACCAGTCCTGATTTCAATCGATCTTCATGATTCTATACGATACAATCTATAACAAGCATGCCAGAGAGCATCTTGGACAGTACAGTGTCTGAAGATTATGATAGAAGGTTTCATATACCGTGTGAAATCTGGTAATTCAGGATTCGTAGCCGAGAAATCAAGAGCGCTTGCAAGTACGGAGAGCGACAGCACGAATCTCGGATAAGTCAAATTTCAAAAGGCGAAGACTTGGTAGTTAGCTTTCTGACGAATTCGTGCTACAAACATGTGGCAAAAAGCAGGCGAAACGAAAACGGCTGTGGCAATGGCGCTGTTAGTACTCAGAGTGTATGAAATTGGGTATCATAAAGTAGAAGGATTCTGTAGCTGGTTTTCAATGCGAAAGTCACCTTGTGTGACCTAGCAACTATTCAACACACATACAAACATCCATCATAAGATCACAAGTTCCGATTTCAATCAGTCTTCATGATCCCATACCATACAATCTATAACAAGCATGCCCGAGGGCGAGGGCATCTCGGACAATGCAGTTTCTGGAGATTATGATAAAAACTTTTATATATTGTGTGAAATCTGGTAATCTTCGATTCGTAGCCTAGCAGTCAAGAGCGCAAGCCAAGTACGGAGAGCGACAGCTCGAATCTCAGATAAGTCAAATTTCAAAAGGCGAAGAGTTAATAGTCAGCCTTCTGACGAGCGCAGGGCAACCAACATGTGGCAAAAAGCGAGCGAAACGAAAACGGCTGTGTCAATAGCGATGATATTATTCAGGGTGTATAGTATTGGATATCATGAAGGAAGAATTATGTAGCTTGTTTTCAATGCAAAAGTCACCTTGTGTGACCTAGCAACTATTCAATACATAAACAAGCATCCATCAAAGAATCACCAGTTCCGATTTCAATTGATCTTCATGATCCCATACGACACAATCTATAACAAGCATGTCAGAGAGCATCTTAAACAATGCAGTTTCTGGAGATTATGATAGAATATTTCATATACTCTGTGAAATCTGTTATTCCTGGATTCGTAGCCTAGCAGTCAAGAGCACAAGCAAAGTACGAAGAGGGAATGCTCGAATCTCGGAAGAGTCGAATTTAAAAAGTCGAAGAGTTAGTAGTCATTTTTCTGACGAGCCCGGGGCTACCAACATGTGGCAAAAAGCAAGCGAAACAAAAACGGCTTTGGCAATGGCGCCGTTAGTAGTCAGGGTGTATGAAATTAGATATCATAAAGGAAATATTCTGTAGCTGGTTTTCGATGCATAGGTCACCTTGTGTGACCTAGCAACTATTCAATACACAAATAAGCATCCATAAAGGATTACCAGTCCCGATTTCAATCGATCTTTATGATCCTATACAATACAATCTATAACGAGCATGCCTGAGAGCATCTCGGACAATGCAGTTACGGGAGATTATGATAGAAGGTTTCATATACTCTGTGAAATCTGGTAATCCTGGATTCGTATCCTAGAAATCAAGTCCGCTTGCAAGTACGGAGAGCGACAGCTTGAATCTCGGATAAGTCAAATTTCAAAAAGCGAATAGTTGGTAGTCAGCGTTCTGACGAGTTCGGGCTACCAACATGTGGCAAAATGCGTGCAAAACAAAAACGGCTGTGGCAATGGCACAGTTAGTCGTCATGGTGTATGGAATTGGATATCATGAAGGAAGTATTCTGTAGCTGGTTTTCCATGCGAAAGTCACCTTGTGTGACCTAGCAACTATTCAATACATAAACAAGCATCCATCAAATGATCACCAGTCCTGATTTCAATCGATCTTCATGATCCTATACGATACAATCTATAACAAGCATGCCAGAGAGCATCTCGGACAATGCAGTTTCTGGAGATTATGATAGAAGGTTTCATGTACTCTGTGAAATCTGGTAATCCTGGATTCGTTGCCTAGAAATCAAGTGCGCTTGCAAGTACGGAGAGCGACAGCTTGAATCTCGGATAAGTCAAATTTCAAAAGGCGAAGAGTTGGTAGTCAGCCTTCTGACGAGTTCGGGCTACCAACATGTGGCAAAATGCGGGCGAAACGAAAACGGCTGTAGCAATGTCGACGTTAGTCCTCATGGTGTATGGAATTGGATATCATGAAGGAAGTATTCTGTAGCTGGTTTTCCATGCGAAAGTCACCTTGTGTGACCTAGCAACTATTCAATACATAAACAAGCATCCATCAAATGATCACCAGTCCTGATTTCAATCGATCTTCATGATCCCATACGACCAATCTATAACCAGCATGTCAGAGAGCATCTTAAACAATGCAGTTTCTGGAGATTATGATAGAATATTTCATATACTGTGTGAAATCTGGTAATTCTGGATTTGTAGCCTAGCAGTCAAGAGAGCAAGTTAAGTACGGAGAGCGACAGCTCGAATCTCGTATAAGTCAAATTTCAAAAAGCGAAGAGTTAGTAGTCAGCCATCTGACGAGCCCGTGCTACCAACATGTAGCAAAAATCGAGCGAAAGGAAAACGGCTGTGTCAATGGCGATTTTAGTATTAAGGTTGTATAGAATTGGATATCATGAAGAAAGGATTCTGTAGCTGGGTTTCAATGCAAAAGTCACCTTGTGTGACCAAGCAACTATTCAATACATAAACAAGCATCCATCAAAGGATCATCAGTTCCGATTTCAATTGATCTTCATGATCCCATACGACCAATCTATAACCAGCATGTCAGAGAGCATCTTAAACAATGCAGTTTCTGGAGATTATGATAGAATATTTCATATACTCCGTGAAATCTGGTCATCCTAGATTTGTAGCCTAGCAGTCAAGAGCTCTAGCAAAGTACGAAGATCGAATGCTCGAATCTCGGAAGAGTCGAATTTAAAAAGGTGAAGAGTTAGTAGTCATTTTTCTGACGAGCCCGGGGCTACCAATATGTGGCAAAAAGCGGGCGAAACGAAAACGGCTTTGGTAATGGCGCCGTTAGTAGTCAGGGTGTATGGAATTGGATATCATGAATGAAGGATTCTGTAGCTGGTTTTCAATGCAAAAGTTACCTTGTGTGACCTAGCAACTATTCAATACATAAATAAGCATCCATAAAGGATTACCAGTCCCGATTTCAATCGATCTTCATGATCCTATACGATACAATCTATAACAAGCATGCCTGAGAGCATCTTGGACAATGCAGTTACGGGAGATTATGATAGAATATTCATATACTGTGTGAAATCTGGTAATCCTGGATACGTAGCCTAGAAATCAAGAGCGCATGCAAGTACGGAGAGCGACAGCTCGAATCTCGGATAATTCATATTTCAAAAGGCGAAGAGTTGGTAGTCAGCCTTCTGAAGAGTTCGGGCTACCAACATGTGGCAAAAAGCGAGCGAAACGAAAACGGCTGTGGCAATGTCGCTGTTAGTCGTCATGGTGTATTGAATTGGATATTATGAAGGAAGTATTCTGTAGCTGGTTTTCCATGCGAAAGTCACCTTGTGTGACCTAGCAACTATTCAATACATAAACAAGCATCCATCAAATGATCACTAGTCCTGATTTCAATCGATCTTCATGATCCTATACGATACAATCTATAACAAGTATGCTAGAGAGCATCTCGGACAGTTCAGTGTCTGAAGATTATGATAGAAGGTTTCATATACTGTTTGAAATCTGGTAATCCTGGATTCGTAGCCTAGAAATCAAGAGCGCTTGCAAGTATGGAGAGCGACAGCACGAATCTCGGATAAGTCAAATTTCAAAAGGCGAAGAGTTGGTAGTTAGCTTTCTGACGAGTTCGTGCAACCAACATGTGTCAAAAAGCGGGCGAAACGAAAACGGCTGTGGCAATGGCGCCGTTAGTAGTCAGGGTGTATGGAATTGGATATCATGAAGAAAGCATTCTGTAGCTGGTTTTCAATGCGAAAGTCACCTTGTGTGACCTAGCAACTATTCAATACATAAACAAGCATCCATCAAATGATCACCAGTCCTAATTTCAATCGATCTTCATGATTCTATACGATACAATCTATAACAAGCATGACAGAGAGCATCGTAAGCAATACAGTTTCTGGAGATTATGATAAAAGCTTTCATATATTGTGTGAAATCTGGTAATCTTCGATTCGTAGCCTAGCAGTCAAGAGCGCAAGCCAAGTACGGATAGCGACAGCTCGAATCTCAGATAAGTCAAATTTCAAAAGGCGAAGAGTTAATAGTCAGCCTTCTGACGAGCGCAGGGCAACCAACATGTGGCAAAAAGCGAGCGAAACGAAAACGGCTGTGTCAATAGCGATGATATTATTCAGGGTGTATAGTATTGGATATCATGAAGGAAGAATTATGTAGCTTGTTTTCAATGCAAAAGTCACCTTGTGTGACCTAGCAACTATTCAATACATAAACAAGCATCCATCAAAGAATCACCAGTTCCGATTTCAATTGATCTTCATGATCCCATACGACACAATCTATAACAAGCATGTCAGAGAGCATCTTAAACAATGCAGTTTCTGAAGATTATGATAGAATATTTCATATACTCTGTGAAATCTGGTAATCCTGGATTCGTAGCCTAGCAGTCAAGAGCTCAAGCAAAGAACGAAGAGCGAATGCTCGAATCTCGGAAGAGTCGAATTTAAAAAGTCGAAGAGTTAGTAGTCATTTTTCTGACGAGCCCAGGGCTACCAACATGTGGCAAAAAGCAAGCGAAACGAAAACGGCTTTGGCAATGGCGCCGTTAGTAGTCAGGGTGCATGGAATTAGATATCATGAAGGAAATATTCTGTAGCTGGTTTTCAATGCAAAAGTCACCTTGTGTGACCTAGCAACTATTCAATATACAAATAAGCATCCATAAAGTATTACCAGTCCCGATTTCAATCGATCTTCATGATCCTATACGATACAATCTATAACAAGCATGCCTGAGAGCATCTCGGACAATGCAGTTATGGGAGATTATGATAGAAGGTTTCATGTACTCTGTGAAATCTGGTAATCCTGGATTCGTTGCCTAGAAATCAAGTGCGCTTGCAAGTACGGAGAGCGACAGCTTGAATCTCGGACAAGTCAAATTTCAAAAGGCGAAGAGTTGGTAGTCAGCCTTCTGACGAGTTCGGGCTACCAACATGTGGCAAAATGCGGGCGAAACGAAAACGGCTGTAGCAATGTCGACGTTAGTCCTCATGGTGTATGGAATTGGATATCATGAAGGAAGTATTCTGTAGCTGGTTTTCCATGCGAAAGTCACCTTGTGTGACCTAGCAACTATTCAATACATAAACAAGCATCCATCAAATGATCACCAGTCCTGATTTCAATCGATTTTCATGATCCTATTCGATAAAATCTATAATAAGCATGCCAGAGACGCATCTCGGACAATGCAGTTTCTGGATATCATGATGGAAAGTTTCATATACTGTGTGAAATCTGGTAATTCTGGATTTGTAGCCTAGCAGTCAAGAGAGCAAGTTAAGTACGGAGAGCGACAAATCTCGTATAAGTCAAATTTCAAAAAGCGAAGAGTTAGTAGTCAGCCATCTGACGAGCCCGTGCTACCAACATGTGGTAAAAAGCGGGCGAAACCAAAACGCCTTTGGCAATGTTGCCGTTAGTAGTCAGGGTGTATGGAATTGGATATCATGAAGGAAGTATTCCGTAGCTGGTTTTCAATGCGAAAGTCACCTTGTGTGACCTAGCAACTATTCAATACATAAACAAGCATCCATCAAATGATCACCATTCCTGATTTCAATCGATCTTCATGATTCTATACGATACAATATATAAGAAGCATGCCAGAGGGCATCTCGGACAGTACAGTGTCTGAAGATTATGATAGAATCTGCAAATTCTGAGTATTCTTAAGGCTTCCGCATAAATTATTGACCTTTTTTGATTTGGAGGGTGGTTGCTCTTTGGATGTAGATACACTTTTTTGATGATGACTTTTGATATATCGTTGAATTTAACTTGCCGTTTTCAAACCATATTGCTGTGTCTAAGAAATTTACAGTGTCTGTAACGTCTAAGGTGAAATGCATTGGTCCATAATTATTCAGTGCTAAGTGGAATTTGTTCAAGGACTCTCTGTAATCTGCCCAGACTGCAAATATGTCATCAATATAGCGGAGCCGTATTAACGGAGTTTTGCTCCGTTAATTTAAAACGCAATTATGATATCGTAATCAAAAAAGCGGACAAATCTTCTTTAAGCGTGATCTGGAAGCGTGAAGATTATATTAATGAAGCTGAAAGACAACTCTGTGATGGTACTTATTCAAATGCTGATGAACTAGATATAATTAAAGTAAGAGATAGTATTAATGATTTACTTGATAAAGCAATCAGTAAGAAAGTCCTTGACATACCAATTGCGGACAAACTAAGACCCTTCTCAGCAAAACCTGGGACATTCTACATGTTACCAAAAATTCATAAAGTATTCAACACCCTTGCCCTGGACGGCCCATCATAAGCAATAAAGGTACCGCCACAGAGCGACTATCAAAATATATAGATGCATTGCTTAAGCCGTTGCTAAAAAATATTAAAAGCTACATAAAAAACACTACCGATTTTCTGGATAAATTGCTTAATATTGAGAAAGATATAAAGAAGAGCCACCTATGCTTTACAATGGATGTGAAATCCTTATATACTAGAATACCTCACAAAATGGCAATTCAACACATCAAAACAGCGTTGCAGAGTACTGATTACTCCATTGACAAGCAGATTTTCATTTGTGAAGCGCTTGACATTATTCTAAGGTGAAATATTTTCCAGTTTAATAACAAGTTGTATAAGCAAAACGTAGGCGTGGCCATGGGAACCCCGGTCGCGCCAACATTGGCGGTGATATTTTTGAATATCTATGAACAGAATTTCTTTTCACTTCATAGCAAAACTCCGTTAATATGGCTCCGCTATATTGATGACATATTTGCAGTCTGGGCGGATGACAGAGAGTCCTTGAACAAATTCCACTTAGCACTGAATAATTATGGACCAATGCATTTCACCTTAGACGTTACAGACACTGTAAATTTCTTAGACACAACAATATGGTTTGAAAACGGCAAGTTAAATTCAAAGATATATCAAAAGTCATCATCAAAAAAGTGTATCTACATCCAAGGAGCAACCACCCTCCAAATCAAAAAAGGTCAATAATTTATGCGGAAGCCTTAAGAATACTCAGAATTTGCAGTAACAAGCAAGACGCAAATGAGAGATTGAAGAAAATGAAATTTGAGCTTATAAAAAGAGGATATACCCAACGTGAAATTTACAGAGTATTACATAAAGCGAAATTAAAACAAAATGAAACTAATCTGCAGATTAAAAATGTACCTATCAACTATAATGTAATTGTCCCATATCACAATGGACTTAGAACCTTACAACGCGATCTTAATAGCACGATAAATATTATAAGACGGCAAATTAACCTCCCACAAGTTAATGTAAGAGTAGTTTTCTCAGGCAGCAGCATAGGCAAGGCAATCATGAGCACAAAACTGTACGGCTTGAATGAAAATTCAAACACAAAACCATCATGTGTAAAATGCAAAAGAGAAAGAGCAAAATGATGTGAAAATGTGAAAGAGAGCTCGTACTTTGTAAGCAACTCTACGAAACTCAAATATAATCTTACCAAACCAACCAGTTGTAAATCGAAAGGTATTGTATACAGTGCATCTCGTACAATGTGCAATGCTCAATACATCGGAGAAAGTGGTCTAACAATGAACATTCGTTTAAACAACCGCCGTAGCGATCTAAACAGAGGATGCACGGAAAAAGATGCGGTAGTTCGACATTGCATAACACAACACCACACGAAAAAAGATGTATTTGAATACGTAGTAATTGAAAAAGACACATGAAACTAAGAAGAGAAAGGCGATAGAGCAAAAATGGGTCGAACAATTAATGACAGATAACTACCCTGGCATCAATGTGGAACATGTATACAAATTGAATGTCAACCATACAGGTATAACATAGAACTATTGTATACCCTCTCATTTTAAATTTTTCGTTTTTTTTTCTTTCTTGTTTGTACTAAATGTTACTTGTGACTGAATTCTTGATTGAAAAAGCCATATATGGCGAAACGTTTTGAATAAAGTTAATATCTCTCTATTAAAGCTGGTGTATTAATATTTATGAATATATATATTTATATTTATATAATGTCACTTCTAGACGACCAATAAGTACCCGGCAACACTCATCGATAGAATGAGGTACACACTGGTCGTATCGGTTGCCTGTGTGACATTGTGAATGAAGCCGTTTCCGACATATGCTTAATTGTCTGAGGCTTACGCTCTTTACCAGATCGAATTGCTGTGCGGACCATCCTTAAACACTAGTCAGAGGTTGCTGCTGAATTGTCGCTGCACTCGTTGGATCCTTAATGGATACGGCATGTATCAACTAGGGATGAATAGACAACGGTCCATGATTTATTACGAAATACGGCATTTGTACTAAATTGTGTTGCTTGATAGACTGGACTTTGATTCACTACTTTCAGTCACCATGTCACTTCTAGACGATCACTTAAGCATCAAAATTATGGAATACTCGGCAACACTAATCAGTAGAATAAAGTACCCACTCGTCGTTTAGGTTGCCTGTGTGACATTGTGAATAAAGGCGTTTCCGACACTTTGCTTAATTGTCTGAGGATTACGCTCTTTACCAGATCGAATTGCTGTGCGGACCATCTTATATATATTGCATAGAATAGAATAACGAGTCAATAGTGCAAAAACATGATTATAAGACGTTTTGCCCATTTATGGAGCTTATCAATCATAAATACACAAAATCGTCGTCTGAATATGAGTTTTACAAATATTGTGAACGATGAGAATTAAAATGATGATAATTTATAAATGCAGATTGTGACTACGTCACACCTGGATCGCCATACATGTGATCTAGTTTACACCCTATATCTGACTCTGTGTGTAGCCTTCCAATTAGTTTTTTTAGCATAAGTTGACTACGCTCTTCATTTTCATTACTGTGGACTATCACATAGTGCATGCAGTATTTTCTATATTCGTCGTTCTTTTTGCAGTCAGAAATTTTCCTATTGATTTTCCCATTTTAAATCTGACATAAATACTGATATTTCTTTAATGGTCCTATTAATATTTTGTCGAATACGATCAAGAATTAAATGGTAGGGTATATACAAGATTGACTCATTGTCTGATTTCGTTTGGTTTATTTTTCTCAGCGTATTTTTTTAAATCATGGAAACGGAAGTTGCTCGGGGTTAATGTTAAATGATCAAAATTGAAATGTCAAGACGCCTCGCATGAGTCAGAAAATTTGTTGAATTTTCGATTCCAGTTTGGAATCATCCTCAGAAATTGTAATTTGCTAGACCAAAAAATTTATAAAATTTATAAAATTCTTAAAAATTTATAAGTGTTCTAGCAAATTACAATTTCTGATGATGATTCCAAACAGGAATCGAAAATTCAATAAATTTTCTGACTCATGCGGGGTGTCTTGCCATTCAAATTTTGATCAGTCAGCGTAATTTTCCTTTGCAATTTCTTAACCGCTGTTAACTGCTTTCTTATCATATGTGGCAAGTATCCTATTTCTTTAAATTCGCTCTCAATCGTAGATAGATGATCTTCTAGAAGATCTCTCTGTGAACATATTCTCCAAGCTCGTAATCCTTCGTTAAAATTATATTGCGTTTGATGGAGTGTGGATGGCAACTTTTTGTATGAATGTGAAGGGGTATTGACTCTCTCTTCCTATACAATGTAGTTTGAAAACTTTTACCTATTCGAAAAATCGATATGTCCAGGTAGCTAATCGACATTTTGTCCTGAACAAAATTCAATTTTATTATTTCCATGACTGATGTTTGAGACTTAAATATCTCAAGAGATTCTTCTGTGCAAGATCAGAAGAAGAATATATCGTCGATGTAGCGGAAAACATTATTGACAGTATTGCTGAGCATTCAAGTCACCTTATATATAATTATATATATAATTTATATATAAATATATATAATTATATATAATTTATACATAAATATATAGTTATATATAATTTATACATAATTATATATAAGTTTTATTTATTTACGAGTACACCGTTCGGTGTCCCATGGCAGGTGTAAACAACAAATTATATATATAATGTAAGCATAAATTGATTTAATTTATACTTATAATATACAAAACCACCCAGCTGTCATCGTCAATCGGATAAAGTGGTTAGGGTGTGTTTAAGGATGGTTTTTTAAACATCCTTAAACATAAGGCATAGGTTGTTGCTAGATCAACCTATGGGCAGGTGTAAACAACAAATTATATATAATGTAAGAATAAATTTATTTAATTTATACTTATAATATATAAAACCACCCAGCAGTCATCGTCAATCGGATAAAGTGGTTAGGGTGTGTTTAATGATGGTTTTTTAACCATCATTAAACATTATGCATAGGTTGACGTTAGATCCTTAATGGGTACGGCATGGTGTATAATAGTAGTGCACAGATGTGCACTACTATAATACACCATACCCGTTGTCTACTCAGCACATCCGTGCACAACTATTATACATTAATATATTATTATATTATATATTATCATATTATTCCCGTTCTTCACATTACAAATTATCAGCGTAACGCAGATATTAACGCTGATAATTTGTAAACTGAAGAAGAGGAAATTCCCAAAGCTACTTTTGGAAATAATAAATTAAAAATTTGGTTTGCTCGATTTGGATATATATATAAATAAATATATATATAAATATATGTATATATATAATACAAGATAGTTTAACCACTTGGATGTTGCGTTGAATCACGATACAGACGTCCTGAGTTCAAATCCGATCAGCATCAGTCAACGGAGA
The DNA here is from genome assembly GCA_012934845.2 of Pomphorhynchus laevis. Classification (NCBI taxonomy): domain Eukaryota; kingdom Metazoa; phylum Acanthocephala; class Palaeacanthocephala; order Echinorhynchida; family Pomphorhynchidae; genus Pomphorhynchus; species Pomphorhynchus laevis. The sequence continues at coordinate 23,215 of WNNJ02003442.1, read as the reverse complement.
AAGCAGATAATAAGGGTCGAAACGTGAAATGTAGGTCTGGGTCAGCAGCTGATGAGACCCACCCAGACTGATTAGTAGCGTCCTGCTGTATATAATAAATAAGATCAATACCTGTGAGGATAATATCGTGCCACAATCGGAAAAATTTCAGCTCACAGATGCAATCAAATACAATTAAAAACTATCATTGCAAGTGGCAGCATGAAAAACGGGTGATCCGGCTAGCGGATCACACACATCGGGTAGGTTTCTAATAGATCGTTAGAATACGATCCCCTACCAAAAGTAATATACAGAAATGTATATCTACACCACTGGAGCAGCCAGCTTAGTGGATGTTGCGTTGAATCACGATACAGACGTCCTGAGTTCAAATCCGATCAGCATCAGTCAACGGAGAAAGCAGATAATAAGGGTCGAAACGTGAAATGTAGGTCTGGGTCAGCAGCTGATGAGACCCACCCAGACTGATTAGTAGCGTCCTGCTGTATCAAAAATAAGATCAATACCTGTGAGGATAATATCGTGCCACAATCGGAAAAATTTCAGCTCACAGATGCAATCAAATACAATTAAAAACTATCATTGCAAGTGGCAGCATGAAAAACGGGTGATCCGGCTAGCGGATCACACACATCGGGTAGGTTTCTAATAGATCGTTAGAATACGATCCCCTACCAAAAGTAATATACAGAAATGTATATCTACACCACTGGAGCAGCCAGCTTAGTGGATGTTGCGTTGAATCACGATACAGACGTCCTGAGTTCAAATCCGATCAGCATCAGTCAACGGAGAAAGCAGATAATAAGGGTCGAAACGTGAAATGTAGGTCTGGGTCAGCAGCTGATGAGACCCACCCAGACTGATTAGTAGCGTCCTGCTGTATCAAAAATAAGATCAATACCTGTGAGGATAATATCGTGCCACAATCGGAAAAAATTTCAGCTCACAGATGCAATCAAATACAATTAAAAACTATCATTGCAAGTGGCAGCATGAAAAACGGGTGATCCGGCTAGCGGATCACACACATCGGGTAGGTTTCTAATAGATCGTTAGAATACGATCCCCTACCAAAAGTAATATACAGAAATGTATATCTACACCACTGGAGCAGCCAGCTTAGTGGATGTTGCGTTGAATCACGATACAGACGTCCTGAGTTCAAATCCGATCAGCATCAGTCAACGGAGAAAGCAGATAATAAGGGTCGAAACGTGAAATGTAGGTCTGGGTCAGCAGCTGATGAGACCCACCCAGACTGATTAGTAGCGTCCTGCTGTATCAAAAATAAGATCAATACCTGTGAGGATAATATCGTGCCAGAATCGGAAAAATTTCAGCTCACAGATACAACCAAATACAATACATATAGTTGTAAAGGTTGCCAAAAACCGGAGTTCGATTACAAGTAGAGCAGACTTCCTTATCACTCCTAGACGAGCTGATGGTAGCCGGCAGCACTCATCAGTAGGGTGAACTACCATCAGTCGTTTCGGCTGCCTTGTGATATATTAAATAGGCATTTCCGAGAATTTGCTAACGTGGTAGCATGGGCATAGCCTCGTTTAACTAACCATGTGCATTCCGGACCATCCTAATTTTATTCGGCAGGAATTTTACTTGCTGTCGTTGCTTGCTTTCTCACAGGATCCTTTGGAGGATACATTTTTATAAATTTATATCTGACTGTGTTTAACTGTGCTCAGGGAGCTAATAAGCTTCAGTTTCATAGTTTTAAACATTGCCAAAAACCGGAGTTCGATTACAAGTAGAGCAGACTTCCTTATCACTCCTAGACGAGCTGATGGTAGCCGGCAGCACTCATCAGTAGGGTGAACTACCATCAGTCGTTTCGGCTGCCTTGTGATATATTAAATAGGCATTTCCGAGAATTTGCTAACGTGGTAGCATGGGCCTAGTTTCGTTAAACTAATCATGTTCATTCCAGACCATCCTAATTTTATTCGGCAGGAATTTTACTTGCTGTCGTTGCTTGCTTTCTCACAGGATCCTTTGGAGGATACATTTTTATAATTTTATATCTGACTGGGTTAAACTGTGCTCCGGGAGCTAATAAGCTTCAGTTTCATAGTTGTAAAGGTTGCCAAAAACCGGAGTTCGATTACAAGTAGAGCAGACTTCCTTATCACTCCTAGACGAGCTGATGGTAGCCGGCAGCACTCATCAGTAGGGTGAACTACCATCAGTCGTTTCGGCTGCCTTGTGATATATTAAATAGGCATTTCCGAGAATTTGCTAACGTGGTAGCATGGGCCTAGCCTCTTTAAACTAACCATGTGCATTCCGGACCATCCTAATTTTATTCGGCAGGAATTTTACTTGCTGTCGTTGCTTGCTTTCTCACAGGATCCTTTGGAGGATACATTTTTATAATTTTATATCTGACTGTGTTTAACTGTGCTCCGGGAGCTAATAAGCTTCAGTTTCATAGTTTTAAACATTGCCAAAAACCGGAGTTCGATTACAAGTAGAGCACACTTCCTTATCACTCCTAGACGAGCTGATGGTAGCCGGCAGCACTCATCAGTAGGGTGAATTACCATCAGTCGTTTCGGCTGCCTTGTGATATATTAAATAGGCATTTCCGAGAATTTGCTAACGTGGTAGCATGGGCCTAGTTTCGTTAAACTAATCATGTTCATTCCGGACCATCCTAATTTTATTCGGCAAGAATTTTACTTGCTGTCGTTGATCGCTTTCTCACAGGATCCTTTGGAGGATACATTTTTGTAATTTTATAACTGACTGGGTTAAACTGTGCTCTGGGAGCTAATAAGCTTCGGTTTCATAGTTGTAAAGGTTGCCAAAAACCGGAGTTCGATTACAAGTAAAGCAGACTTCCTTATCACTCCTAGACGAGCTGATGGTAGCCGGCAGCACTCATCAGTAGGGTGAACTACCATCAGTCGTTTCGGCTGCCTTGTGATATATTAAATAGGCATTTCCGAGAATTTGCTAACGTGGTAGCACGGGCCTAGCTTCCTTAAACTAACCATGTGCATTCCGGACCATCCTAATTTTATTCGGCAGGAATTTTACTTGCTGTCGTTGCTTTCTTTCTCACAGGATCCTTTGGAGGATACATTTTTATAATTTTATATCTGACTGTGTTAATCTGTGCTCCGGGAGCTAATAAGCTTCATTTTCATAGTTTTAAAGGTTGCCAAAAACCGGAGTTTGATTACAAGTAGAGCACACTTCCTTATCACTCCTAGACGAGCTGATGGTAGCCGGCAGCACTCATCAGAAGGGTGAATTACCATCAGTCCTTTCGGCTGCCTTGTGATATATAAAATAGGCATTTCCGAGAATTTACTAACGTGGTAGCATGGGCCTAGCCTCGTTAGACTAATCATGTGCATTCCGGACACTCCTAATTATATTAGGCAGGAATTTTACATGCTGTCGTTGCTTGCTTCCTCACAGGATCCTTAGGAGAATACATTTTTATAATTTTATATCTGACTGGGTTAAACTGTGCTCTGGGAGCTAATAAGCTTCGGTTTCATAGTTGTAAAGGTTGCCAAAAACCGGAGTTCGATTACAAGTAAAGCAGACTTCCTTATCACTCCTAGACGAGCTGATGGTAGCCGGCAGCACTCATCAGTAGGGTGAACTACCATCAGTCGTTTCGGCTGCCTTGTGATATATTAAATAGGCATTTCCGAGAATTTGCTAACGTGGTAGCACGGGCCTAGCTTCCTTAAACTAACCATGTGCATTCCGGACCATCCTAATTTTATTCGGCAGGAATTTTACTTGCTGTCGTTGCTTTCTTTCTCACAGGATCCTTTGGAGGATACATTTTTATAATTTTATATCTGACTGTGTTAATCTGTGCTCCGGGAGCTAATAAGCTTCATTTTCATAGTTTTAAAGGTTGCCAAAAACCGGAGTTTGATTACAAGTAGAGCACACTTCCTTATCACTCCTAGACGAGCTGATGGTAGCCGGCAGCACTCATCAGAAGGGTGAATTACCATCAGTCCTTTCGGCTGCCTTGTGATATATAAAATAGGCATTTCCGAGAATTTACTAACGTGGTAGCATGGGCCTAGCCTCGTTAGACTAATCATGTGCATTCCGGACACTCCTAATTATATTAGGCAGGAATTTTACATGCTGTCGTTGCTTGCTTCCTCACAGGATCCTTAGGAGAATACATTTTTATAATTTTATATCTGACTGTGTTAAACTGTGCCCCGGGAGCTAATAAGCTCCCGGAGCACGGTATCCTTTGTATCCTCCAAAAGATCCTTTGTATCCACCAAAAAATCTATTGTATACTCCAAAGGATCCTGTGAGAAAGCAAGCAACGACAGCAATTAAAATTCCTGCCGAATAAAATTAGTATGGTCCGGAATGCACATGATTAGTTTAACGAGGCTAGGCCTATGCTACCACGTTACAAATTCTCGGAAATGCCTATTTAATATATCACAAGGCAGCTGAAACGACTGATGGTAGTTCACCCTACTGATGAGTGCTGCCGGCAACCTTCAGCTCGTCTAGGAGTAATAAGGAAGTCTGCTCTACTTGTAATCGAACTCCGGTTTTTGGCAACCTTTATAACTATGAAACTGAAGCTTATAAGCTCCTGGAGCACAGTTTAACCCAGTCAGTTATAAAATTACCAAAATGTATCCTCCGAAGGATCCTGTTAGAAAGCAAGCAACGACAGCAAGAAAAATTCCTGCAGAATAAAATTAGGTTGGTCCTGAATGCACATGGTTAGTTAAACGAGGCTAGGCCCACGCTACCACGTTAGCAAATTCTCGGAAATGCCTATTTAATATATCACAAGGCAGCCGAAACGACTGATGGTAGTTCACCCTACTGATGAGTGCTGCCGGCTACCATCAGCTCGTCTAGGAGTGATAAAAAAGTCTGCTCTACTTGTAATCGAACTCCGGTTTTTGGCAACCTTTACAACTATGAAACTGAAGCTTATTAGCTCCCGGAGCACAGTTTAACCCAGTCAGTTATAAAATTATAAAAATGTATCCTCCAACAGATTTTATGAGAAAGCAAGCAACGACAGCAAGTAAAATTTCTGCCGAATAAAATTAGTATGGTCCGGAATGCACATGATTAGTTTAACGAGGCTAGGCCCATGCTACCACGTTAGCAAATTCTCGGAAATGCCTATTTAATATATCACAAGGCAGCCGAAACGACTGATGGTAGTTCACCCTACTGATGAGTGCTGCCGGCTACCATCAGCTCGTCTAGGAGTAATAAGGAAGTCTGCTCTACTTGTAATCGAACTCTGGTTTTTGGCAACTTTTACAACTATGAAACGGAAGCTTATTAGCTCCCGGAGCACAGTTTAACCCAGTCAGATATAAAATTATAAAAACTTATCCTCCAAAGGATTCTGTGAGAAAGCAAGCAACGACAGCAAGTAAAATTTCTGCCGAATAAAATTAGGTTGGTCCGGAATGCACATGGTTAGTTTAATGAGGCTAGGCCTATGCTACCACGTTAGCAAATTCTCGGAAATGCCTATTTAATATATCACAAGGCAGCCGAAACGACTGATGGTAGTTCACCCTACTGATGAGTGCTGCCGGCTACCATCAGCTCGTCTAGGAGTGATAAGGAATTCTGCTCTACTTTTAATCGAACTCCGGTTTTTGGCGACCTTTACAACTATTAAACTGAAGCTTATTAGCTCCCGGAGCACAGTTTAACCCAGTCAGATATAAAATTATAGAATTGTGTCCTCCAAAGGATCCTATGAGAAAGCAAGCAACGACAGCAAGTAAAATTCCTGCCGAATAAAATTAGGATGGTCCGGAATGCACATGGTTAGTTTAACGAGGCTAGGCCCATGCTACCACGTTAGCAAATTCTCGGAAATGCCTATTTAATATATCACAAGGCAGCCGAAACGACTGATGGTAGTTCACCCTACTGATGAGTGCTGCCGGCTACCATCAGCTCGTCTAGGAGTGATAAGGAAGTCTGCTCTACTTGTAATCGAACTCCGGTTTTTGGCAACCTTTACAACTATGAAACTGAAGCTTATTAGCTCCCGGAGCACAGTTTAACCCAGCCAGATATAAAATATATATATATATATATATATATATATATATATATATATATATATATATATATATATATATATATATATATATATATATATATTACAAAGGAAACAGTACCGCCGCCTGGGATCCTCGCAGGACCAATATATAAATAAAAGGTTTGATTCAACCAGGACTGTCTATTACACCTATCTGCTTTTCTACGAATCAAACCTTTTATTTATATATTTGTCCTGCGAGGATCCCAGGCGGCTGTGCTCTTTCCTTTGTAATCTATTATATTGGTCATTTAGTGATCCCACTGATGTCTATTACACTGAAAAGAATTCACTGCATTGCATTGACTTCGAAAGCGCAAGCTACGTCATGCAATTAGCATATAGTGAATTCTTTCTGCTTTAATCTATATATAGTATGTTTTTCATGTGTATACACTGTATTGCTGCAACTGATGAGGCTTCTCAAAGCCGAAACGGTACGCCGTCTTGCAGTGTAGAAGCATGAAATTCTCTATATATAGAGAAAAGCAGATAGGTGTAATAGACAGTCTTGGTTGAATCAAACCTTATATATATTATATTTGTATATATTGATAGATTTAGAAATCTATCAATATTTTGATATATATATTTGGGTTGGTGTTCGAATCGATAATATTCTTCAGCCCGCAAACTATCGTCACTCTTAGGTGGTCATGTGATAACCGGCAGCTATCGTCAGTAAGATGAACTATCACACGCCGTTTCAGCTGCCTCGGTGACATTGTGAAAATGCGTTCTTGACGTCTAGCTAAAATTGTTGGTGGCGTTACCTCTTAAATCCTACAATTTGCAATTCAGACCATCATTAACAACCAGAGGATCAAACTTTCGGATGCTTGACTGGAAGTCAGTCATATCTTATTTTATATATTATCATTATATATAAAGATAACATATAATATATGTTATCTTTATATACTCTAATTATACACAATACATATGAGTTGTCCACGCCGCTATGTGAGATGAATAGAGAAATAGAGGACATCGATTATTTATCTATCCTATTGTTTAGAAGGATGAGTAATTATTTAAATAATGGATCTTTATTTGAAATTTTTGGCTAGTTCTGGATTCTCAAATTTCTTTCGTGTATTTTTCGGATAACACTTTTAGTGTAACCAATAGTGTTTATTAATCGATTACATAAATCGATGACCTCAATCAATGACCTTAATCGATGACCTCAATCAATGACCTCAATCAATGACCTCAATCGATGACCTCAATCTTTGACCTTAATCGGTGACCTCAATCGTTGACCTCAATCGTTAACTCAATTGTTGACTCAATCGTTGACCTTAATCGATGATCTCAATAAATGACCTCAATCGATAGCCAGAATCTATGACCTCAATCTTTGATCTTAATCGATGACCTCAATCTTTGACCTTAATCGATGACCTCATTCTATGACCTTAATCGATGACCTAATTCTATGACCTTATCGATGACCTCATTCGATGACTTTAATCGATGACCTTGACTTTATTCGATAGCCTTAATCGATGACCTTAATCGATGGCCTTCATCGATGATTTCAATCGCTTACCTCAATCGATGACCTTAATCAATGACCTTAATCGATGACCTTAATCAATGACCTCAATCTTTGACCTTTATCGATCACCTTGATAAATGACCTTAATCGTTGACCTCAATCGATGACCTTAATCAATGACCTTAATCGATGACCTTAATCGATGATTTCAATCGCTTACCTCAATCGCTTACCTCAATCGCTTACCTCAATCGATGTACTCAATCGATGACCTTAATCAATGACCTTAATCGTTGACCTTAATCAATGACCTTAATCGTTGACCTTAATCAATGACCTTAATCGTTGACCTTAATCAATGACCTTAATCGATGACCTCAATCGATGTCATCTAACATTTTGATTGAATTTCTAACTTTTTTCAATTATAATTTCACATGTATTAACTTTCGTTGTTTATTATAACAATCACCATCTTTCAGTAATGTATCGAAATAAAGATTTATTGAAAAAAAATCAATGAAAATTTCGAATGTCAACTTATTATTGCAATATTTGATTAATTTTGATTATTTTGTCTGATAAATCACCCAAATGTGATTGATTCAATCATATAGCTATATTTTTAAAAGCAATATACAAATATCAATTATTTTGACGTACTTTAAATAAATTGTCAATAATAAGATTAAATATATTAGTCTATGGAAGTATTAAGGATCAAGTATATCCACCTGAAGACAATTATGCTAATTATTGGAATATAGGCATCTTTACAGGTACGATGTTTATTCTTTATATTTCTAATAAAGTAAGCTTTTTATTTCGTCTAATAGTTTCTTAAAATAGAATTACTATAATCATCAGCTCCCACATATCCATCATAGCAACTTATTATTTAATAACGATTGATGCCTTATTTATATTAGAATGAATAAACATAAATCGACAAAGACATCAAATAAATGCTTAGTTAAGATATGATTTTGTTAATCCATTTCGTTGGAGTCGATACTAGTCTTCAGAGTAGCGCGAAGAGAGATATGAGTTTTTGTATGTGGCAAATGCTGACGAACCACTTACAAGTCAACAAAATCTAAATATTAGATTAATAATAGACAGAAATAAAAGTTAAGAAAAGGACATAAAGATAGTCTAGAAATATAAGAGAAATAAAAGTACTCAAAAATGTGTCGTGCGAATGTGATACGTGACCTAAAGAATCTAGATCTTCACTTTTCTACTTTGAGTAAGAAAAATCGGATTCACATTGTTCAAAGATTTTAGTGATAACGATGTAATTGAATACCATGTAATTTAAACCTAATTCAAATTACATGAAATATCCTGGACAAATTGAAATATAACGGCTTATACATTTGGCTTTATCATATTCGCGTAATCTGATCCTATTAAAAAGTCAACAGTCCTTTTATAAAAATAAAATTTCAAATTGACTACGAATCCCTTCGTAGAAAAATAATCAATATGTTTCATCATGTTATTGGCACCGCTGCTATGAGTAATGAAGAATTGGACCAAAACCTGATAACATCGCAGTTCTTTCTAATTATTTCTAATCCTCATACTGATACATTGTCGATTTATCGTTGATTGCTAATGCTGATTGTTAACGTCAATTGTAGTCAATCAGCGAGAATTTTACCTACACTATCGCATTATGACCTATAATGCATATCTTAATATGGATATATCTTAATATCTATAATATTAGTTACAGATTATTAAGAAAAATTTACAGTGAGCCAAATAGAGATTGTCGCAGTCCTCACTACTTGGGACGCTCCATGTTTTGTAAGCGGAATTCGCAAAACGGATAACTCAAGATTGATTGAATTTTTATTGAACGGGGAACTGAGTTAATCATCATAATAGAACAGATAATTTAAACAGCCTTTACAAAATTATGTAAAAATCGTCCTGTTCCACATTTTTCAAAACTGCAAAATCCACTTTCACTACAAAATAATGGAATTATTAACGCTAAAAAGAAGTAGATATTTCAAATGAACGAGTACAATTTTCTGTAAAAAATTGTATTTTTTACAGAAAATCGTGAATACCAGTTCTGTCAAATAGCGTAATTATTACGATGAGAGTTAAAAATGGCAACATCAACACCAATTTACAAAAACAGTTCACTTTTATACAACAGCAAGCCTGAAAGATTAATTTTTAATATTTTATAATCAATATTAATTTTAATATTAATGCTTTTTATATTTATAGGGCAATAAGATGATGCCACAGAATTTTAAATTTTAAAATTTAAGATTATAAGAATTATATTATGATATTATATAATATTATATAATATTATATAATATAATATTATATAATATTATATAATATTATATTTAAAATATAGGAATTTTAAATATCTAGGCTTCAAATGATTCAAATTGTATTAGAAGAAAGTAGGCTGTATATATGTAGAATTGAGCTGCATGGATCAAAACATCGACATGTTTAATACACTAACGCCAACCGATACAAAATGTATATGTTTCAATTTTGCTTGGCGTTTTGCTATTATTATAAATATATAATTATATTGATGTTATATAATATTATTAATAAAAGTCAAATATAAATTATTATATATTAATTATTACTGTTCTTTTCTAAATAATAATGAGATACAGGGAACGTGCAAATAATAACGAGTTAATGTAATCATCAATATTAAATATACACGCTGCCTCATATGAACGGTATAAGCACGAAAGTTTCGTAAATCATAATTAAAACGAGGAATATAATGACAATATAATATATTGATAACAAAATTACCAGAAGTACAAAATAACTAACAGTTTTATTAAAATATAACAAAATTATCAATTAAACAGCTAAACAACTAGTTTCGTGTATTTCTAATCGGTTGTAATTCAATAATCTCTACTTTTTACAGCTAGGATCAATCAATTGGATCTAAACACAAATGTACAGACAAAAATAACGTTAAGACAAAATATGTTATTAAAAGAAAAATTAATATCCATTTAATTAAAATCAACGATATTTAGAAATAGAATAATAGCCCGTATCATTTAATATGACTTCAAGCGAAAAAAATATCGACGATATTATTTAGAACTTTATTGCAATACAGTTTATATTACAATAAATTCATGGTAATAAGTCATTCATTAGAAAAATTCTTCATTACTTTATTCAATAAAGTAACGATCGATAAACTACAATTCGATAAAGTTCCGATCGTTATAACACTGATCGATAAATTACTGATTGATAAAGTACTGATCGATCAATTTCTAATAGATAAAGTAATGATCGATAAAGTATTGATTGATAAAGTAATGATCGATAAAGTATTGATTGATAAAGTAATGATCGATAAAGTAATGATGGATAAAGTAATGATCGATAAAGTATAGATTGCTAAAGTTCCGATGATCGTTATAATACTGATCGATACATTTCTGATTACTGACGGGGATAATTACTAATTATCCAAGTAGGTTTTTGATAATAAAATTACTAATTGATATAGAACAGATTGATAAAATGCTGATCGATAAAGTACTGATTGATAACAGACTAATCGATAAAGTATAGATCGATAAAGTATTAATCAAAATAGTAGTGATCGTTTAATTACTGATTTATAAAATACTAATCGATCAAACACTGATCGATAAAGAAATGTTTAATAAAGTATTTATTGACAAAGTACTGATCGTCAAAATACTGATCGATTAAGTACTGATCGATTAAGTACTGATGGATAAAATACTAATTCGGAAATTACTGATCGATAAATTACAGATTGATAAATATCGTTATAATACTGATCGATTAAGTACTGATCGATTAAGTACTGATCGATTAAGTACTGATGGATAAAATACTAATTCGGAAATTACTGATCGATAAAGTACAGATTGATAAATATCGTTATAATACTGATCGATAAAGTACTAATCGATGAAGTAATGATCGATAAAGTAATGATCGATTAAGTACTGATCGATTAAGTACTGATCGATTAAGTACTGATGGATAAAATACTAATTCGGAAATTACTGATCGATAAAGTACAGATTGATAAATATCGTTATAATACTGATCGATAAAGTACTAATCGATGAAGTAATGATCGATAAAGTAATGATCGATAAAGTAATAATCAATAAAGTAATGATGGATAAAGTATAGATCGATCAATTACTAATAGATAAAGTAATGATCGATAAAGTAATAATGGATAAAATATTGATCGATAAAGTAATGATCTATAAAGTTCCGATGATCGTTATAATACTGATCGATACATTTCTGATTACTGACGGGGATAATTACTAATTATCCAAGTAGGTTTTTGATAATAAAATTACTAATTGATATAGAACAGATTGATAAAATGCTGATCGATAAAGTACTGATTGATAACAGACTAATCGATAAAGTATAGATCGATAAAGTATTAATCAAAATAGTAGTGATCGTTTAATTACTGATTTATAAAATACTAATCGATCAAACACTGATCGATAAAGAAATGTTTAATAAAGTATTTATTGACAAAGTAATGATCGATAAAGTACTGATAGATAAATACTGATCGATAAAGTACTGATGGATAAAATACTAATTCGGAAATTACTGATCGATAAAGTACAGATTGATAAATTTCTGATTGATAAATATCGTTATAATACTGATCGATAAAGTACTAATCGATAAAGTAATGATCGATAAAGTACTGATAGATAAATACTGATCAATATATTTCCGATCGATAAAGTAATGATCGATAAAGTACTGATAGATAAATACTGATCAATAGAGTTCCGATCGATAAAGTACTGATCGATGAAGTAATGATCGATAAAGTAATGATTGATAAAGTAATGATCGATAAAGTAATGATCGATAAAGTAATGATCGATAAAGTAATGATGGATAAAGTAATGATGGATAAAGTAATGATCGATAAAGTATTGATCGATAAAGTACTAATAGTTAAAGTAAAAAATTATTGTAGTTGAATCAAAGAAAAGAGGAATTTTTTATTGATATTTCGCTAACCTCTGTTTGCATATTCAGAAAATTTTCATCTTCAGAAATTTTCTTAAGATGCTAGAAAGGTTAGCGGAATATCAATAAAAAAATTTCTTTTTTTTGATCCAGCTCCGATATTTTTTATCAATAATGGATCATTATTAACTATTTAAAATAGATAAAGTAATGATCGATAAAGTTCCGATCAATAAAATCTTATCGATAATGTACTTTTCGATAAGGTAGTGATCGATAATGTACTAATTGATTAATTACTAATGTTTATAATTCTGATTTATAAGGTATTGATTGATACAATACTAATCTATAAAATACTGATCACTAAAGTATTAATCGATAAAGTGCTAATCAATAAAGTACATTATCGATTGATACTCAAGTACTGATTGATAAAGGATTAATCGATAAAGTACTGTACGGTTAATCTTTTATTGATAAAATACTGGTCGGTAAAGTATAAATCGATAAAGTACTTATTGAAAAAACTAATGATTGATTAAGAAGAGATCAATAAAGTACTGATCGATAAGGCCTCGATAAGGCCTTAATTATCTATTACTAATCCGACTAAATATTTGTTTAAAAAATTGTACTTTCTGAAATAAAAAAAATCGTCTTATGATTTTAATTGTTATACGATAAAAATTATTTTGATTATTTTATTCGAAACTATTTGGATTATATTGAAATTTAACATTTGGTCAATAATTGCTGCTTTGTCTTTTATTAAAATTATGATAACGCAAAATGTAAAAATACTAATATAGGGAAAAGAAAAGAAATTAGGTAATGAGGAAAATTGTGAATGGCTGCTTACTTTTGCAAAAATGTTTGATGTTGATATTAAATATAATATTAGATAAAAAATATTTTTTTTTAAATTTTTTAGATAACAAATTTAATTTCTAAACTTTAATATTAAAGCTTATGAAAACTTTGGTACAAGCAAAAATGTATTTATTCAGTTATCAAATGTTTAAAATTACTAAACAGTAGAGATAGGTTCAATCATTGAGTTATGTCAAATAAAAAATAAATAAATCAAGATTACCTAATTAACTAGCGGCATTGGAAACTCCCATTTTTTATGTCCATAATCATTACTGTACTTCCCCTTTCCATGTTGAAGATTAGATTGACGAGAATATAGATATGGAAGAGTGTTATAGCCTTGGTTTTTGATATGCTCATTATCGTCGTGATGATCGTGGCACCATTATGGCCGTGATGATCGTGGCCATTATGGCCGTGATGATCGTGGCCATCATGGTCGTGATGACCGTGACCATTATGGCCGTGATCATTGAATTGATAACGTGCGTCCGAATAACTATAATACAAATGGGTAAACAATCATTGTCATTTATTATAATAATTGTTTCTAATGTAAAAATAAATAATTTTATTTCTAAATCAAACTATCAAAAAAATTTAAGGTAATATCAAATAAATTTAATATCCAATAAAATTATCATCCAATTAAATTGATTATTGATAAAAATCAACAATTACATGCCATGAATGTGCATAATTGAAGAATCGATACATTTGTTTTTCATTCAACCAAATGATTTAGATGACCGTAATGACGATCATGTTGATGCTGACCATCATGGTCGTGGTGATGATGATCGTAGCCATCACGGTCGTCGCTGTAAAATGTATTTTTTGTTATATATGAATCGCATCAGATGTCTACTAATGATTCAGTATTGCCATCATGTTCGTGATGATTGCAATCGTAGCTATCACGGTCGTCGCCGTGGTATTCGTAACACTCATGCTCGTCATCGTAATGATCGTGACTGGTCGACACCGTTGTAATCGTGACTGGTAGTCGCCGTGGTGATCGTGACAATCATGGTCGTGATCATTTTAGTAATTGTGGGTGTCTAAAACACACATATGGTTTAAAGGTTAAGTTTTATTCCATACTTTAGGCATACAAATTTCGAAATCATTAATAAGAATGCATTCTAAAGATGTCATTGCTTAGTATAATTGATGCTTTTATTATTTGATAATTATAAGATTTTCTTAAATAAAACAAATGTTAGTGTAGTACAACAACTAAAACAAGACATGCATCAACAGGTCATGAAAAAGTTAGTTGAATCAGTCGCAAATGAAATCTTCTTCAAATCTTCAAATCTTCATGGTTTCAGGTCCAGCAAGATCTGGACCCCTTCCAACCAGTTCAACAAGCCGCCTTGCGACTGAACCACCTGAGGTCTCTCACCGTACGAAGAGTCCAGTCGGTGCGGACTATGCTGGGTAAACGAAGGACGAGGAGCTTCAGAAACCTTAGTCTTTGCTCCAGGAAATTTCCTTTCGAAAAGAAGACTAATCCCGAGATAGCCCAAGTACCCCATAGGCGCACTCAGGTTTTTCTTTCAATGACAGATGTTGGGCCCGTTTCAGGGCCCATCTAGCTTTCTTCAGGATACGTTTTAGTCAATCCAGGGCAGCTTTTGTTGACCAGTTCACCGTAATGGTGAAACCCAGGAATTCAACTCGTCTTGGGAAGGTAGGGAATGGTTGATTAGTCAGATGGAAGTTAGAGCAGAGTGTGCTAATCTTTTCAGTTTTTACTTTGACGCAGAGGCGCCATGAAAGACAACCATCTGCGATTTGGACGAGTTTAAAACCAGGTTGGACAAGGGCAGCTGATCATTTATCTAGTAAATAAACGGCTGATGTCAGAGACTACATCTTTGCACCTACGTCCAGAGAACAGGGCTGTGGTATCATCAGCGTATACCACAAGATGTTGATCGCGCTTGAATTTTTTGTAGAGTTCAATGGAGGCAGCAAGATACAAGATTGGAGAAAGTGGGGAGCCTTGAGGCACACCTGTAATATGGTAGAATCGACGTGCTTCTGGGTCGTCTTCGTAGAAGAATCGCTTGGTGTACAGCAATATTTCCAACGGTTAACAATTCTCGCAGGCAATCCGAGGGACCTGAGAGAAGTGATAACAAGAGGAATGGAAAAGCGGTCAAATGCAGCCGGAAAGTCAAGAAAGACAGCCACAGCAAGCTGATGACTGTTATCTTGACAAAACTGTTGCACTTCACCTATTGCTGAATAGACCGAGCGATCTTTTACGTACCGAAGGAAACCCGGTGGGATAAAATTTCTCCTACTTAGGTGGTCGCGGATTTTACGCGTAAGCGCTTTTTCGAAAATGGAGATGAGTAGTTTTGAATTGAGATGGTCCGCAAATCTTTGGGAAATGTAAACGACTTCTTTTAGGTAAAAATACTCGACGGCTAATATTGACGTTAGCAATGTCAGACGGGGAGGCTAATAGCATTGTAATGGCGACTTCCTTTTTCTGACTGTATGTCAAAAGCTGACAGACACGAGTGGAGAGTGGCGCATGGGTTCTGGAGGTGCCCGGGAGTGGTCATCATTAGTTATGACTCCTTCAAAACTATATCATGGCCTATTCTACTAATCCAACCTAATGCTCTGTCCTTCCAACAGACAAACTTCTCCTTCTTGAATATCTTCCAGAAGGAAGACTAATAAGAACTAAGGGGAGAAATGCTTGCCTTATCCCTAATCAGCTAGATCCTATATCTAGATCTGCATCTCTACTAGATAAAAGGCAAAGGCAGAAGCATCTCTCGAATTCTACTGAAGAATATTCAGTGAAAAAGGCTCGGGCTTACTCACCATTGTGTTAGATTAGTGGGACGGGGAAAGCCAACCTAGATAGAGCTAGTGCGGGAAGGTTGCCCTTCCCACCACTAGCCCCATCCAGGTTCGTTACCCCTAGGGCAATATTTTCATTTCCCTTCGAGGCCTTATCTTTCGCAATTTCTTCTATCTTTAAAGGGGAAATGTATATGCCGAGGAATCGCGTTTCTTTGATTTCTGCATCACTATCTCTTGTTGTAGCGGAACCAAGGCTGATCCAAGGAACGCCGCCAAGAGGGGGCTATCATTTGCCGTGTCTGTGTTAGTATAACTTTTTTATTGTTATCTCTCAAGTATATAATGTCCGAGTTGGACATCCTCTCCGATGGCGCAGCAATGGATGCGAAGCTTTTTACCATAGGAGTGGAATAATCACAGTATTTTTCTTGTAATATTTAAAGACTCTACAACGACGGGACCACGCGGAGTTGTCTCCTCCGCAATTAATGCAAGCTGGGGGCACACACATCTCTCCCTTAGACATAGCGACGCATGTGGACGGACCATAAACACCATTGATTTTTCGCGTGAACAGGAGGAGGCCCAGTGCCCCAAACTGTGGCATGAGTTGCAGTGTGGGAATGTGTCGGATTCTTGATGTACCAGGGTGAATCGAAGGTTATACCCCAAGAAGGGGTTAGTAGCATCCTTTGAAAGCAACTGAGCGTTGTCTAAATCAGCTGTGCCGAAGGCTAACGGTAGTGTCTCCAGTCTTCGATTTTCCCTCTCTGATAGAGTGTAGTTTAAAAGTCTTCCGTAGAAGGACCAAATCCTCCTCTCCTAAGTGGAGAGGGTAGTTCAAATTCTGTAATGTTGCCTGCATAGGCTTAAGTAATAAAGTTCCTATGTGGCAGAGTTTTTGCTTGAAAAATACTTCGTATGCTTCCATTAAGGCAGAGGAAGCAAATGCGACTTTCACTTGATTTTCATAGGTTCTAACAGAGTTAAAGACTACTCTCCTAGAGTAGTAATGTACAAAATTCCGGAGAAATACTGTAAATAGTCTATGCCTTTCTATAGGCTTTAACGCTGTGATTATAACCAAATTATTTCGTTTCGGTATCGGGGGGAGTTCCCCCGAGTCAGAATCAGAATTAACATCAAATTTACTAACCTGTGGATCGAGTAATGACGACGAAGAAGTTACAATACCTTTTTCTTGAGAATTTGCTACAAAATATTGAATTCTGCAGTATTTTTGTAGAAGCTTTGAAGCTCTAACTCGCACAAAAAGCTGTTACTCGTATACATTTTTGAAAAACACGATATTAAATTTGTTTAAAAGCTACTTATATTCAATTTGAAATACATTTATGTAATTAAAAAGGCGTGAAAAAGTGCATTGACGGACGATCAAAGAATTTTGATAAAAGCATTATTTCACAGAACACGATGGAAATTCCTGCTGGAATCAAGGGAATTAAGGTGAAAGAAGACTTTGGAACGACGCAATTGCAGGTTAGTGAGTTTTCTACTGTTAGGGGAGGGGGAATTACTTCCCCCAATCCCCAAAACGAAAAGCCTGGGTATTATTACACTTTTGCAACCAATAGAAAGACATTCCTTGTATAACAGATTATTACGTGATTTTTCAAATAAATATCCCAACAGAATAGTCTTTAATTCTGTTAAGTACTACGAGAGCTCTGTGAAAATATTATTTGCGTCAGAAGATACTCTTGATTACTATGGGAATTACTTTGATCAAAACTACAGCAGTTTTGCGACGTGCTTCTGAGTCGTCTTCTACGAAGACGACTCAGAAGCACCTCAGTTCTACCTTATTACAGATTTGCATCAAGGCTCTCTACTTTCTTCAATCTTGTATCTTGCTGCCTATATTGAACTCTACAAAAAATTCAAGCGCGATCAACATCTTGTGGTATACGCTGATGATACCACAGCCCTGTTCTCTAGACGTAGGTGCAAAGATGTAGTCTCTAACATCAGCCGTTTATTTACTCGATTAAATGATCAGCTGCCCTTGTTCAATCTTGTATTAAACTCGTCCAAATCGCAGATGGTTGTCTTTCATGGCGCCCCTGCGTCAAAGAAAAAAACTGAATAGATTAGCACTTTCAGCTCTAACTTCCATCCTGACTAATCAACCACTCCTTACCTTCACAAGACGAGTAAAATTCCTGGGTTTCACCATTCGGTGAACTGGTCAACAAAAGCTGACCTGGATAGACTAAAACGTATCTTGAAGAAAGCTGGATGGACCCTGAAACAGGGGCTCAGATTCCTCTGAACCTGAGGCTTTAAAGATTGGTGAATACTTTATTCGTGACTTGTTAACTAACTTTTTATTCCTGTATTTTTGATACAAGTTTATTTTTTATTTTATTTTTTAGTTGTTATATAACACTAATACTAAACTAACGCTAACACTAAATTTGAAACTAGCAGATTTTAATTGAAATCAAAAAGAAAACATAAAAATACGACTTTTTACAGCGATTTTAACTTCCAAAGTCGACCAAAACCGAAGCAGGTTTTTTTACTTAATTCAATTAAACTTCCCCTGTGAAAAATCATGCAAACATTGTGGAGAAAACGATAAGCTCTCCACAGAAAATCGAAAAGTATTTCAAACTGTTTTTAAAGCCCTTCGTTTGGAAATATCTTGGCAGAATAATCTACAATTCTTCCAGAAGGTATGCAGGGATATACATGATTTTATTTACCACCAACGAATTGTCCCAATCGTACACTTACCATTTTAAAAAAGCTCTGTGTCATGTTGATGCAGTAGAGCATTAGGCCATCTCGGTAAACGTAAAATTCAATAATATTTAAACATCCCTTGATATTGATGACATTAAAGAATTTAAAAAGGCATTCGCATTGAGCAACGTGTGTTATATCAAAAGAAAAGATGGCTCGTTACTCGGAGTGGTATTTGCCACAACGACAATAGGCAACGCCATGATATTGGCGAAGAATGCGCACAACCCCTTTCTGGGGACAAATCTTATCTAACATATTTCATCCAATGAAGTCACATACCTCCACTGTCAAAAATGCCATCAGTGATGTCACTGGGACTATTTGCGATCTTGCAGCGCAATTCCTTACTTGCAAGTATTCAGGCACATTGCTAGTTGCCCAAAAGACATACCATATATGTTCAAAATGTGGATTGAATCATCCGACATACTCAAAAAATTAAAGGTTTTTTAAGAATATCAAAGCCGGCATTTTAAGTACTCTTCCGCAGTAGTACCAACCTTTTCTCATGCTATTAAAACAAACCTTAAATGTGTGGACTCCTTAATGATCGCGCCTTCAACTCACTTAAAAGTGATTATCAAGATTTTAAAGCCATCATGAAGGTGAAAATGGCAGAGCAGACTAAATCTTTTGAGAATTTGATAAATCAATTGGTCTTGGCGATAAAGATGATTAAGCCCCTAACTCCAGTACAGATTGAACAATAAACTTATAACAAAAGGTCCTCAACTCCCGATGGTAAGAAGGGAATCAAATTATCCAGGAAAAGTGGTAATTAGAAGCTGATAAATAAAGTAGCCCCTATCGATAAATGCTTCAGCATGGGAAATGATAATATTTACACCAGCCCTGGGGAACGGCGAGTCCCTAGTTGGTTAAGGTAGTTGAAGGGACAGCCCTTTCACTGCTGATCCCGAATAGTGAGGCCGCACTCCGAATGGAATTCGGGAGATGCTTCTGCCCTTGGTATTTTATCTAGTAGAGATGCAGATGTTAAAGTCCTTCAGAAAATTAAATTGTTCCGATCTCCCCAGGACATTACTTGAGTTATACTATTGCATATATCTGTTCACTATACTCCGTATATAACCCAGCCTCATTCATCTTCATCTCAAGGTCTTATATCCTTAGTTAAATAACCCTTAGGATCGTTCGTCTTGCTAAATTACTCATACCCTGCCATGTCTTGTTTAGCTCTAACACCTTGGAAGAAGTAAATCACATCAACATAGCGAATATCCATATTCGGCACGGAAAAATACAAAAACCGTGATCTTATATTAGGAGGCGACTATGACATGATTCTTGGTGACTTCAAAGATATAGCTGGTTGTTGGATTAAAACAGCACTCCTCAGTGCTAGGGACGATTATCTTATAACCAAATCACCATCACCGCACTTTCATTGATCAACAACTAATTCTCTCCTTGACATTTTACTGCCACATGTAAAGTGGCTGCTTAAGCCCTTCTGTACTGAGCAGTCATATCAACAATTGACCACCTCGCATGCACTACTTCGTTGGCGGTTGGAGGAAGATACTCTGCTGAGAAAAAGGTTACACTTTGATTTAGTCAGCGTGACGCTATTTCAAACGACTATTGCACTCTTCCCTGTTGTAGGTTGTGAGAGTTTGACTCGATTCAATTTCTATCTCTCTTCGCAAGCTACTAAGATACTTTCGACTACCTACAAAGGTCGTATGGTCAATCCTACTCCGACAAAACTCTGGGTTCTAGGAAAAATGTCAAGTCTCCACAATCTCTGTTTCCTTAAGGTAAGCTCTCTCGAAAGAATTTTAGAGTTCCAGGTTAATATCCCAACTGTGCAGGGATAAGGGTAGCATTGATCGCCTTAATCCATCTCAGTCTTCATTCTGGAAGATTTCAAGAAAGATAAGTTTATCAGCTGGAAGAAGATGGCATCGGGCTGGATCGGCAACATAGGTATTGATAAAATTTCGGAAGAGTCACTATACTATCACAATTATGGAGCAACTCTATATCCCCAACCAATCCATACATGGGGCGGTTTCAGGAGTGGATATCTTTCGGTTAAAATGCACTCATCTCAATTTACGAAAAAGCGTTGCTCGTAAAATCCGCGAAATACGTCCACCAGAGCAAAGAACAAAATTTCTTAAGCTCATCATGTCTAGACTACCGTCCATTGCGCTCATAGTTTGGGCTCTCAGGTGTGTGACAGACCCTGAATGGCTTACTCGGAAAGCATCGCGTTGGTGTTTGCTCGTGGGGCCTGAACCCAGCTATGCAATATATTAGACTTATCGTCTATGTCGATAATTGATCAGTAAACTGTGCATTATGCTATTCTAAACTGTTTGCTTTTTCTATTTGTGCATGTTATTAGTTATTATAAAGAAGAATTTCAGCTCACAGATGCAGTCAAGTTAAATTAAAAACATTCATTGCAAGTGGCAGAATTAAAAACAGTGATCCGACTAGCGAATCACACAAATATGTAGGTTTCTAATAGTTCGTTAGAATACGATCCCATACTGAAAGTAATATACATCTATGTATATCTACACCACTGGAGCAGCTAGACTGGTGGATGTAGCATTGAATCGAGATACAGACGTCCTGAGTTCGAATTCGATCAGCACCAGTGTACGAAGTAAGCAGATAATCAGGGTCGAAATGCGAAATGTAGGTCTGGGTCAGCACCTGATGAGACCCATCCAGACTGATTAGTAGCGTCCTGGTGTATCAAGATTAGGAACAATACCTGTGTGGATAATATCGTGCCACAATTAGAAGAACTTCAGCTTACAGATGCAATCAAGTTAAATTATTAAAAAAAATCTTTATTATTTTATTATTATATTTATGTACTTACGCTATCACAAGAAACAATCCAAAGAGCAAGCAAGCCTTCATTTTATCAGCGATAGTTCAGTATTACAAAGAAATAATTTACTACTAAAAATATAATCGACAAAAATATATACTTTATCGCTTATATACAAAAATTGTATATCGTTTCGTTACTAATGAACAAAATTCGGGGCGAAACAACAATTTAAAAATTCACACATTCCTATCATTAATTTTTATAAAATAAATTTAACGCTTTTTAAAAAATAAAAAGCATTATGAATAATTAAACATATTGTGACATTTAAAGCGTAACTTTAATTAAAGACAAGGTGACATACTTGTCGATACGAGAAAATGTCAGCATGAACAAATGTCACAATGTTACCCAAAGAAAGCCATTTTCTAAGAGTTAACATTGATCCGTCATTGTGAAAAAGTATTACGTTCTTAATCCAAATGCTTAACATGTGTTTTAAATACAATAATATCACAAAATTGAATGCATGCGTGCATTCAATAATGCACTCATGCGTGCATTACTAATATACCTGCCGAATCCATTTAGGATCCAACAAGTGCAGCGACAATTCAGCAAGATACCTCTGCCTAGTGTTTAAGGATGGTCCGCACAGCAATTCGATCTGGTTAAGAGCGTAAGTCTCAGTCAATTTTGCAAAGTGTGGGAAACACCTTTATTCAAAATGTCTTACAGGCAACCGAAACGACCAGTGTGTACCTAATTCTACTGATGAGTGTTGCCGAGTACTCATCATTTCGATGCTGAAGTGAACGTCTAGAAGCGACATGGTGACTGAAAGTCGTGAATCGAAGTCCAGTCTATCAAGCAACACCATTTAGTATAAATGCCGTATTTCGTAAGAAATCCTGGACCGTTGTCTACTCAGCACATTCCGTGCACTACTATTATACCTGCCGCATCCATTTAGGATCAGACGAGTGCAGCGACAATTCAGAAACAACCTCTGCCTAGTGCTTAAGGATGGTCCGCACAGCAATTCGATCTGGTTAAGAGCGAAAGCCTCAGACAATTAAGCAAAGTGTCGGAAACGCCTTTATTCACAATGTCACACAGGCAACCGAAACGACCAGTGTGTACCTCATTCTACTGATGAGTGTTGCCGGGTACTCATCATTTCGATGATGAAGCGTTCGTCTAGAAGTGACATAGTGACTGAAAGTCGTGAATCGAAGTCCAGTCTATCAAGCAACACCATTTAGTATAA